>JAANYP010001230.1:133144-184464 GCA_020465985.1 Centrapalus pauciflorus | reverse complement strand
TTAATAAAAGTACAAAAAGCATGCACGAAAAAGGTGGTAGTAATAAATACTGATATATATATATATATATATATATATATACATACTTAGAAAATTTTTCTGGAATGTTAAACTCGATTCAAGTGTGAATCGAGTTTTATGTAGTTTAGTTCGAGTTTGGTTCAGTTTTGATCGAGTTTTCAGGCTTCATCATTCGAGTTTTCTTGCTTCATCATTCGAGTTTCCTTGCTTCATCAATCGAGATTTTTGCTTAACTATTCGAGTTTTGGGTAGTTTTATTCGAGTTTATTACATCAACATTCGAGTTTATCACTTACTTAATCGAGTTTCATACAACATTATTCGAGTTTACACTTACACGATTCGAGTTCATGCAACATCCTTCGAGTTTATTGTTTCATCGTCCGAGGTTCATACTGTTCTATTCGAGTTTCATCCCTTAGAAATCGAGATTTGTATCTTCATCATTCGAGTTTTATACTGCATCATCCGAGAAAATTGTTTCTTTATTCGAGTTTCATCAAAGTGTTATTCGAGTTTAGATCTTTACTTAACCGAGTTTCATTATATCATTATTCGAGTTTATTACTTCTTTCATCGAGATTCATACAACACCATTCGAGTTTATTGATTTTATGATTCGAGATTCTATCACTTCATTCGAGTTTTATATTTAGTTTACTTTTGAGTTTCATACCTTATTTTTAGGCCAGTTGTTACACATGTAGAATAGCCGCCCGGATTTACAGATCCAAAATATCCAGACAGAGTATATCGATTAGATAAGGCTCTGTATGGACTACATCAAGCACCAAGGGCGTGGTACGAAACTTTATCCAACCATCTGTTAGAGAACGGGTTTGAAAGGGGTAGGATAGATAGTACGTTGTTCGTTAAACGAAAGGGAGAACACTTCATCTTGGTACAAGTGTACGTCGATGATATCATCTTTGGATCATCAGAAGAACAAATGTGCAAGGATTTTGAAAAGGTGATGAAGTCGAAATTCGAGATGAGTGCAATGGGCGAGTTAAATTTCTTTTTAGGGTTGCAAGTTGACCAGAAGAAGGAAGGAATGTTTATCCATCAGACGAAGTATGTCTACGACATATTAGAACGCTTCAGGATGGAAGGGACGAAACTGACTGCTCATTTCAGCACGCCGATTCAAGTGAATCACAATCTCGGACCGGGTACTGAAAGTGATACCGATGTGGATCCGACGTTATATCGGGCCATGATTGGATCACTTATGTATTTAACTGCTTCAAGACCTGACATCATGTTTGCTGTGTGTATTTGTGCTAGGTTTTAAGCTAATCCGAAGGAAATGCACATGAAAGCTGTGAAGAGGATTCTACGATACCTCAAGTTGAAACCGAAGCTGGGACTTTGGTATCACGCGGAGGGAGATCTAGAGTTGGAGGCGTTCACGGATTCTGACTACGGAGGATGCAGCTTGATGCGCAAGTCAACAACTGGAGGTTGTCAATTCCTAGGAGGGAGAGTGGTTTCCTGGCAATGCAAGAAACAGACGTCGGTAGCCGTGTCAACGTGCGAGGCCGAGTATGTTGCTGCTGGTAGTTGCTGGTCACAAGTTCTGTGGATACAACAACAATTGCGGGATTACGGTTTGGCTTACACTCAAACTCCCATTAGGATAGATTACCAATCTACAATTGCTATAACAAATAATCCAGTTAAACACAGTAAAACAAAGCACATAGACATAAGGCATCATTTTATTCGTGATTGTGCTGAAAACAACTTAATCAAATTGGTAAAAGTGGCAACGAACGATAATAATGCTGATTTATTTACCAAAGCTTTTGATAAGTCACGATTTGAATATTTGATTCAACTAAATGGAATGCGCAACCCAGAGTAAATTGACCTTAGTAGAAGTTTTATTTTCTTTTATAGTTGTAGTCTTTCTTTCTTTTTATAGTAAGCGTGCTAAATTAGGATAGTTTCTATTTTTAGTAAGTTAGTAGGTTATCTTATTTTATTGCTATTTCTTAATGAAAAACAAAAGAAAAAAAGAGAAAACCATAAAAATTCAAAAAAAGAGAATATCAGAAAAAGAGTTAAGTTAAGTCTTAGATGCATAGGTTCAAAGTGACGAAAATTAGCACAGTCGTTACAAACTCTAAGTGTTTAGGCTTTCACACATAATGCACCTAAAATTCTAAGTGTTATACTTTATTTTAGTTTGATGTGTTGGTAGGCATAATACATATAGGGAGTCCCAAGACTGATAAAATATTCAAGAAAAAGTCAAACGTGTCACTAACTTAGATGTATGACCAATCGGTCTTAATTTTTATGTACAGGACATACAAACTTTGAGTCTAAATGAGGTATGCAAACATTCTGGGGATGTATAGCAACATCAAATACATCTTAAAATGGAAAGCATAGTAAAATCATATGGAACTGAGAGTCAAAAACATGTAACTCTGTTGTACGTAAGTACAGACCTGTTGCCTCTGTTTTGATTCGGGTTAGCAAGATAAGTCGCTTTGTTGTACGTCGGTACAGACCTGTCACCGCTGTCTTGCTAGCTTTAGAAATAAACCTTAAGTCAAACTAAGACACTTTGTTGTATGTAAATACAGACCTGTGTCCGATGTTTGTCTTTTAAAGAAAGTTTGCAAATACCAAAAAGTTAGAATCATTGTCTGTATGCCTTGATCATAAAAGTATGTCTATGTCTGAGTCACGTAAAATAATTTCATGATAAATAAAAATGCCAAGGGATATTCCAAAATGTAGCATTTTTAAAGGGGTAAATACCAACAATCGGCTAAACGGGTATGTCACGTCAAACAATCAAAGGAATCAAAAATTCCTAAGTGTGAAAGTTTAATTACTGAAAGGGAGTATCTGACACCGCTATCTGATTGAATCTTTCTTTGACTTTGCTCATCAAAAATAATTTGTTAAGTGTTTAGCATAGGTTGTAAATTTTAATAAATGTAGTTTAAGTCTAAGTTAAATTTTTGTTCAAAATTAAAAAAAAAAAAAAATTATTCTTCCATTTACTTATTTTTACTGTATTTTATTTTATTTTATTTTAATTTTAATTTAATTTAATTTATTTTTAATTTACTTAGGAAAAAGGTCAAAAATTACTGAGAGTGCATTCATAGTTGAATAAAATAAACATTGCATGAAAATCTTGTGCTTAGGGTAAAAGATTTGGCATAGTTTATTCCGTTACACAATAGGTTGAAAAAGTTGAATTTATTTCAAAATTTTTGAAATTTTCAAAGTTTCACGGGTGAATTCGAGTTTAAGTTAAACTCGAAAATAGAAGAGCTCGAATCTGTCAGTAGATTCGAATCTGTCACTAAACTCGAAAGTTGGTGGTATAAATAGGTTAACAGTAATGGTCATTAATTCATCTGTTTTCGAATTTGTTCCCTCGAGTTTGTCTGGCGATTTCGAATCTATTTCATCGAGTTTGTCGCTTTCAAGAAAACAACTATTTGTCGAGTTTCTGTCCGTGTGGGTTCGACACTACTCATAGATCTAGGTATTATCAAGTGTTTTGTACAAGATCTAAGTAGTTTTATACACCATTTAAGCCAAAATCACTGAAGTTGAAGTTTTATTGGTAGAAAGTTTGTTTTTCAAAATTACAAACTTTGAATCGGTAAAAACTCAAATTACCTACTAATATCATTGATTAGAACCTAGAAGGACTAATAGATGTGACTTTTTGAGTCCAAAATGGTTAAAATCATGGATTTTAGTGATGGTTGTGGCCGACTCCTTCGAGTCTGTTCATGACTTAATTCGAGTTTGTCAGTAAACTCGAATTGGTCATTAGACTCGAATGGTACATTAAACTCGAAAATATGTTACTTCGAATCTGTTTGTTCGAGTTTGTCTATATATTTGAATTATTTAAGTTAAATTTTAACTTAAACTTGTAGAAATTCATATGTGTTGGATTTTGTACTTAAACAAGTTCAAAATAAAACAAATTTGAATTTAAACAAGTTTATTCATTTTTAATAATTCTAATATTTTATCTATTGTGCAGACATGGCGAATAGAGTGTTTGTTCCTAAGCATAATATTGTCATTCCCCCTGACCATAATATCCCTGAAGCACAGGCTTTCCGCCAGATGGTGGATTTCCTGGTGGAGTCCAGAATTGCATATGCACTTTCTCATAATATCCAAATCGTTATTCCATACGTGCGACAATTTTATGAACATTTGCAAGTCGATTGCATTGTCACTCCGACAGTTCTAAGGACAAGGATAGTTGGACAGCCGTTGGTATTTTCTGCTGATATCCTCGTCAAATTCTGCAGTTGGGATCTCAGGAGCAAGATAATGGGCCTATAGATTTCCCATTAAGTATTAGGCAAGCCGCTTTTGTTCAAATGGGCTATAGTTTAGATGTTACTAAGACATCTTATATGAAGAGTGGGCTAATCGGACAGTGGCGATATCTGGCGCACATGTTCATGGTGTGTTTCGCGGCGAAGAAAGCTGGATTTGATTACATTGTTTCGAAGATCCAATCAGGGATGATCGCTTTGGTTTATAATCAAAAGTTTAGCTTTTCAGAGATGTTCTTCTCAGAGTTTGTTCATCAGATAACAGCTCCGGAGCAGCAAAGATTTCTGCTTTATCCTCGGTTTGTAATGATGCTCATCCGACACTTTTTGCCAAATCTGCCGCAGCTGAACGAGATTCAGAGCGTTGCAGTCATAGATAAGAGAATATTTGCTGATTGTTCAGCTCACCGAGGAAGGTTGGCTGTCCCTATAGAGACACCGTTGTTTGGTGCTATTATTGACCCGAATTTTGAAGCCCCTCAAGATGCCAACTGGGCAGGTGAGGTACAGTTTCAACAGAGACAGCCACAGCAACAACAACAGCAACAACTGCGCCCTCCACAACAGAGGAGACGCCAAAGACATTCTGCGAGTCAAATTCAGCCAGAGAGGCCTTCCACTAGTCAAGTTCAAGAGCCACAAGAGGCTGGACCTTCAAGTACACCAGCAGTATCTATTCCGACATCTGATCAGTTATGTCAAACACTGCATGAGATTTGGGAAGCTGGTCCAAATGCCAATGAAGAAATAACAGCAGCGTTAGTTGGAGAATTGTTAGAGCCTCCGGAAGGAGAATATGATGTCCTTACGGAAGTTGATGAATATCAACCTGAGCAAATAGGTAATGACATGTCATCTTCAGCTACTGAATCTGAAGATATGGAAGAGATAGAAGTTGAAGTTCCAGAGTCTGTCACTGCAGAACCATCCATCCAGATAGGAACTTATGGATCGCAATTAGTGGTGTCTGAAGAAGCTTCACGGTGACGAGTATCACGGGAGTCTGATGACTCTGATTTTGAGGAAGAATAAGTTGCTCCATTATTGACAAGGCAAAGGGCTAAACGTCATCGTTTTATGCAGGGAGCTACCTCAGCTTCTGCTGCACAGCCTGAAATATCTCAACCTCAACCTACTCAATCTACCATTCCACCATCACCACCACCTGTTGAACCGTACATCCCATCACCAATCATACCAACCCCAATACAATCCATTCCATCAACCTCATCCACCTTCATGGAGAATCAGAGATTTTCTGAGCTGAAGAGCAGAGTTAACTTCCAGCACATTCAAATATTTGGGTTGACAACGGCTCTCAGCGAAATACAAAAGCATAATGCCCAACTGGATATCGAGAATGCCGAGCTGAAGAAGGTTATGGGCAAGGTACAGGAAGAGAACTTGGAGCTGAAAACATTTGTTGCTGATCAAGCGCGCAAAGAGTTAGTGAGCCAGTAGATTTTTCTGCTGCTCAGCATGCTGAGACTCAGGGGGAGCCGGAACAGACAGGAGCTGCAGCTAGTGAAGCCAGTTCCTCCAAAGCCACAGAGTCGGAGATAAATGAAATGATCGAATCCCTAATGGATCTCGATGATGACCCTATGGACCTTGGATTTGATTTTGAGGATGATATGGAGGAGTTAGAAGAAGGAGAATTTGTACCCGAGGATATAACAGATTGGAAATCCGATGATGAAGTTTGTGCTGATGAAGATGATGAAGCAAATGAGATCATCGTTCAGCAAAACCCAATCACAGATACTTATGTGATAGACGGAAATAATGTGATTAACATAGAAGTAGTCAATGCTGCTTTAAATGTTGATTCATCAAGAGAAGAGCCTGCCAGAGAGCTTACCAATGAAGAGAAAAGAAAACTATGGTTCAGGGCAGAGCAAAAGGAGTTAGAGTTGAAGAAGAAGATAAGTGTGCCGGGTACTGGAGAGCTTTCAGGAAGTATATTGAGCTGGTTCTTTGATCGGGAATTGCAGCTATTCATTATCAAAAGAAAAGATGGTCTCCAGTATCTCAGAAAAACTCTGAAAGTGTTCAACTCCTTTCCGAAGATTGAGATAAAGGCATTAGCTTGGAAGGAGCTAATCAACATCGGCAACGACCCTTACGCTGAAATAATTGAAAAGATCATAAGAAAAGAAGGGAGGTCTAGGAAGTTTGAAAGGCTCAATCCAAGAGTAGGTAAACGAGTAATGGACCATACTCGAATTGACCCTCTAACTGGTCGTCCATGGATGAAAATAAAATACAAACCAGTTAGATGTCTGAGAAAGGTTCCACTCAAGCCAATGCCACAGGACGTCATGAAAGATCTAAATTGGTGGTATGTGGAAAGTGAGACAGGAGAAGCTGTGATGGAAGACTTTGAAGAAAAGGTTATTCTTAGAGTCTACGATCCCCTTCACCTTGTAAACCTTTCTAAAAATGATCTTCAAGTGCTTCATTCTCATAGAATCTCAAGCGACACTCATATGGATAATGAGGCTAGGAAGTATGAAAATGTAGTTAAAGTTTGTATCGAGAAAGGGTTGTATGCTGGCAGCAGTTAGAATAAATAAACAAAGTACTTAATCGAATGTGTGAATTTTTAGAAGCTATCGTCAAGGGGGAGTCTGTTGGTACACCCTGTGTGACGATAGCAGTCTAAGTGATCTAACATTTTGGTTCAAGTAATATTCAAAGTATTTGGAATTAACGAGTCTTTGATATATATGTTTGTATATGTTTGATTGTTATTGATTGTATGTTTGGACTTGATGTAACGTATTATAAGAAGTTCAAACATAAAGATCAAAGATAAAATCAAACATAAGTTAAAAACATAAGTTTCAAATATAGGTTAAATATATGAAAGTCGAATTTAGATTAAATTCAAATTCACTAGTCAATTAGATTCGAATCTAAGTCAGATTCGAATGTGTTCATAGGCAGATTCGAGAGTGTCATGTGGACAAACTCGAATGGGCCTTGGGCCTGATTCGAGTTTGGCCCATGGCAAACTCGAATGAGCCTTTATAATTAGGGATAGACTCGAATCATTAGGTGACTTTTGCAGATTTCGTGTGAGTTATTAGCAAAAGACGATTTCGAGTTTATCAGCTTTGTGAGTGTTCTTTCGGAGAGAATCATCTAGTAGGTGCGTTCGTGTTCGTTCGTACAACTTGTTGATAGTCTCCGTGTTCCGAGTGAGAGTTGTTTCCGTCAACACGTTAACGAGGATTCCGCACTCGTTGACGGTCTCGCGTCTAGATAGATCCGTAGTGTGTATACCTTACAGTCCCAGCATCGGTTTTGACTTCAGGTATCTCAGAATCCGCTTAACAGCTTTCATATGCATCTCTTTAGGGTTGGCTTGAAACCTGGCACATATACAAACATCAAAAATAATGTCAGGTCTGGAAGCAGTTAGATACCTAAGTGATCTGATCATGGCACGATATAACGTCGGATCCACATCAGTATTACTATCGGTAGCCGGTCCGAGATTTTGATTGACTTGAATTGGAGTGTTGAAATGTGCTGTGAGTTTTGTTCCTTCCATCCCGAAGCGCTCTACTACCTCATAGACGTACTTCGTCTGATGAACGAACATACCCTCCTTTCGTTATTCAACTTGTAAACCTAGAAAGAAATTCAGCTCCCCCATCGCACTCATCTCGAACTTTGAATTCATTTCATTTTCAAAATCCTTGCATAATAGTTCATTTGACGACCCAAAGATTATGTCGTCCATATATACTTGTACCAGCAGAAAATCATTCTCTTTACACTTAATGAACTGTGTACTATCTATACGCCCTCTCTCGAACCCATTTTCCAAGAGATGAGTAAATAGTGTCTCGTACCATGTCCTGGGTGCCTGATGTAACCCATACAGAGCCTTATCCAATTTAAATAGTGTGTCATGATACTTAGGATCTGTAAACCCTGGCGGTTGCTTGACATACACCAGTTCCTTCACTTTCCCGTACAAGAAGGCACTCTTGACGTCTAGTTGATAAACTTTGAAGCCTTTGAAGGATACAAATGCGAGAAACAATCGGATAGCTTCAAGCCTTGCTACTAGTGCAAACACTTCATTGTATTCTATACCTTCTTATTAGTTGAAACCCTTGATTACGAGTCTGTCCTTGTTTCGAGTAACAATGCCTCGATAATCTCCTTTGCACTTAAAGACAGATTTGGTCCCTATTGCAACTTCTCCATGAGGCAATGGCACTAACTCACGGACTTGCAGTTTCTTGAATTGCGAGAGTTCCTCCTGCATCGCTTCAACCCAAGAATTGTCCTTTAGAGCCATTGAATCTTTGATCATTGATAACAACCCTGTGTAAAATTCACATTACTCCGAGTTCTCACTCCAGCATTTGGATTCCCAATAATGTCCTCAAGTGGGTGATCCTTAATAGGTGATGAAGGTTCTTCAGTGGTTGGGGACTCTTCTTTTGTCGATGGTTCTTCTTCAGATGTCATAGGAATGCTCGAATTAGAAAAGACTCTACCCTCTTCTTCAAGATTTAGGGTTGAGAAGTCATTCTCCAAAGTTCCTGCATCACAACTGAACTGGACGTTAACTAATTTAAACACAAAGTGATAATCAAATAACCATTCTGGACCTACTTTGGGCTCATGCGTATAATTGGTAACGTCGATGTTAAACACAATTACTACGATACCAGTGGTTTTGTTAAAAACCCTGTTGTTTGGTGAATTCAGGACATAACCTAGAAAGTATCCTTTGTCTGCCTTTTCACCATACTTAGGTTGATGTTTAGTTGTTAACAAGGTACACGGGACCCCAAATGGTTCAAAACCAATTAAGTTTGGTGATCTCATATTTAAAATCTCATAACAGGTTTTGTTTAAATATTTGACAGTAAGGACTGTGTTTAAAACATGACAAGCGGTATTCACTTCCTCCCCCCAAAACATTGTGGGAAGCTTTGAATCCGAAAGCATAGTCCTTGCTGCTTCAATCAATGTCCTATTCTTTCGTTCTGCAACCCCATTTTGTTGTGGCTCATATGGTGCACTAAACTGATGCACTATGCCTTTAGTTAGGCAATATACATCCATTACTGCATTTTTGAACTCAGTTCCATTATCACTTCTAATACGCTTCACCATTTTCCCATATGCATTCTATATTTGTTCTAAGAACCCAATCAGCGTGCCTGCTATTTCATCCTTTGTACCTAAAAAGAAAATCGTTAGTAATCATCAGTGATAACCAAACAATACCAACTTCCACCTATACTCCGTTTGTTGATTAGACCAAAAAGATCCATATGCAGCAGATCAAAAGTGAAGGAGTTTGAGTTCTGAGTCTTAGACTTGTGCACCTTCTTGTGTTGTTTCCGTTTCTTGCAAGGCAAGCACTTGTCATAATATTGAAAGCTTTTCATTGGTACACCTTGCACAAGGCCATTTTTAGTGATGAAGTTCATCTTCCTTAAGTGCAGGTGAGCCATTCGCTTGTGCCACAACAAAGATTTTGATTCTGAAGCTTTGGTTAGTAAACATGTATATCCCATCGAAGATTCTGCTATGGACATGTCCATCATATACAAATCATTATTACTTAGAGCCCTCGTCATTATCAAATCTTCAGGAATTGTAAAACCATGCTTTAGCACTAGTGCTTCCTTTTCAGTAAAATGTACTAAATGTTGCCTATCACATATTTGAGGGACACTAATGAGATTATGATCAAGCTTCTCTACATAGTAGACTTGCCCGAGAGTGATTTTCCCATTAGTGATCGTTCCGAATCTAGTGATATCGCCTCCTTTATTCCCAGCAAAAGAAACAAATCCTTTATGCCCACTTTTGAAGTCTGTCAGTAGACTTCTCTCCCCTGTCATGTGTCGAGAGCAACCACTATCCACAAACCACTTGTTGTTTAGACCTGTAACTGACTCCTGCAGATGACACAAAACAAGTTAGTTATCACGGGGAACCCAAGCCATGACTGAGTTGGTAATACCATTCTCATCCACAAACGTGAATTCTTTCAAATACCCATCTCTCCTTTCAGGTGAGTTGGGTTTTTTTATCAAGTACAGGTTATGTATTCGAGTGATTCACATTCACTCTTGGCCTTTGGATTGGTCTTTGATGTTTAGCCCTAGAATAACTTCTCTTATAGTACATCTCATTGTGATAATTATGGGTTGTACTTGGTGTCTACTGTCTATTAGGAGCATGATATCTAACTGGAGTGTGACTCCTATATGGTCTATGATTCATAGATATGGTTTGAGGGCCGGACTTTGATTGACGTGGGAATCTATTGGGTAAATTATTCCTAGGTATTTCATTTTCTAGTAACCACCGGTGTTTGTCAACTACCTAATCGTGACATCACACTAGAGTTTTTCTCTAAACTTTGAGAACTACTCATGCTGGTACTACCAGGCATTGTTTTCAAGGTAGGTTGTTCCTGTTTCCCTGTGTTCGGCGTAGACTCTGTTTTCCTATAGGGACAACCTGAAGTGTAAGGTCGCCTTCCTACGGATTCTATCTTGACGCGACGCCGTCCAACGAGTGCGGAATCCTCGTTAGCGGTTTGACGGATAGACCACGCACACGAAACACGGAGACACACACGGCGATAGACGAACAATAGAATGCCCTGACACGTGATTCTCTCAAAGAACAAACACTCAAACCCCTTGCAAGTTCGAGATCGCCTCTGCACAAATCGTCTCACCAATTATGCAAAAGTTGTTAATTAAAACGAATTAACACCTAATTATGTCACCTGGTTCGAACATGCTTAGGACAAGTTCGAATAAGCCCAAGGCCTTTCGAACTTGTCCTCCATAAGGTCGAACCATGACCTTTGAACTTATGTTTGAACTTGTCTTTGAACTTATGTTTGAACTTATTGAAACACATCAATTACAACAAAGTTCAAACGTACATACAATCAATATGAAACATACATTATCAAACATATAACAAAAATATGTCAAACACGTATTTATATGCAATTACGAACAAGTTGACTATTACAAAATATTTTCTATACTTAGACTGCTATCGTCACACAGGATGCATTAACAGACTCCCCCTTGACGATAGATTCTAACTATATATATTTTGTCTAAGTACTAGAGCTATATAAACTACTACCAGCATATAATCCCTGATCTATACAGACTCTAACTACCTTCTGGAATTTCCTTTCTTCTGATCTCCAGCCTTCATGAAAGAACATCGGCTGATCATGAAGCTTTCTCAGGTCGTCCTTCGATAGGTTGATCAGATGCAGTGGATCGTATACTTTCAAAATCACTCTGTCCTCGTAGACCTCCATCACTGTTTCCGCCGTCTCGTAGTCAACATACCACCACTTCATGTTTATCAGTACATCCTGTGGAATTGACTTCATCGGCACTCTCTTGAGGCATCGGACTGGCTTGTACACCATCCTAGCCCAAGGCGTTCCAGTGAGGGGATATACTTTTGACGGATCTTCAACTCATTTTCCGGATCTTGGTTTAAGCCTTTCGAACCTTCCAGATCGACCCTCCCTTCGTATGATCTTAGCAACAACTTCATCATACGGGTCGTCTCCTAGGTTGATTAACTCCTTCCAAGCCAACTCATTCACTTCACACTTGGACAGTGATTTAAACACCTTCAACGTTCTCCTCAAGTACTGAAGTCCATCTCTCCTCTTTAGCACAAATAGCTGCAGTTCTCTATCAAAGAACCAGCTTAAGATTCCACCTGAGAGATTTCCAGGACTTGGTACTCTCATTCTCTTCTTCATCTTTAGATCTGTTTTCTTTTCTTCCTTTCTAAACCAAAGCTTTAACAGATCTTCTCTGGTTTGCTCCTTGTCAGCTGTATCAGATTCGGAATCATCCATAGACGCTAACTTAATCTCATCTATGTCTATCACGTTTTGACCATTATGCACATACTGTTCTGTGATTGGCTGTTTAGGGATGATCACTTCATCCATATTGTCGTCTTCATCTTCTACAACCTCTCCTGGAATAAATTCTCCATCCTCTAACTCTTCTTGATCAAACTCAAAATCATCTTGATCGTCAAGATCCATCAAAGCTTCAATCATATCATGTTCAGTTGTCTTTGAGGCTTCGCCTTCGCTTCCTTCTCTCACACCTGACTGTCCAGGCTCCCCCTGAATTTGAGCTTGATGAGCTGTCTTTAGAGAAAGATCTGCTAGTTCACTCTCTCTTTCAGTATCTAGATCATTTCCATCATCTTCTCTCCTCAACAACTCAGTTTCTTTGCAACTACTCTCCCCCTGAGCTTGCAGATTTTTCATTAACTGCTCTAGGAGAGTTTTCATTGTCTTCATCTTAGACGCTTGATTAGGTACTATTGTTCTCAACTCAGCATTTTCCTGATCATGTCTGGCATTATGCGCTTGTAACTCCTTCACTGCTGTTGACAATTGAAAATTTTGGACTGTCTGGAAATCCTCCTTTCCCTTCAGCTCTATGAACCGCTTATTGTCAGTGAATGTAGTTGATGGTGATGAAGTGGAGGCGGATGTTGATGGAGCGGTGGATGATTAAACAGCTGGTAACACAGGCTCAGGAGCAGAAGTGGATGGAGCTCCCTGCATGAATCTATGCCGCCTCGCCCTATTCCTAGGCACGAGTGGAGCTTCGTCTTCCACTTCAAAATCTGAATCATCATCATCTGTATCTCCACCTGCTCGTCTGGTCATCTTTCGTCTGCTGACGACTAGTCTTGATCCATATCTGCCAATTCTGACAGTCGGATCAACAGCTTCAACCTCTGCTTCAACCTCTTCTATTTCCTCAGAACTAGAAACAGACTCGTAGGCGGTCTCTGCTTGACCCTCAACCTCAGTCTGCAAAGTTTCTCCTCCTGCAGCTCCTTCAACCTGGACCTCAGTGTCCATATCCTCAGCCTCAGGAGGCTGGTATTCATCAATCTCTTTAAAGATATCATTGAACTCATCTGGAGGATCTAAAACATCCTGAACCAGTTGTTCAGCGAGGTTTTGCTCCGAGGTAGTCCCCTGTGCCCATATCTCTTCTAGAGTTTGCGCCCTCTGATCAAACTCGACGGGCCGGCAGCGTCCGTTGATGGACCTGCTGCCGTAGATTCGGATTATCTGCTATAGGATGGCCTAACTGCCGTAATTTGTCTAGCCGGAGCTCTTTGCCTCCTATGCCGTTGCTATTGCTGTTGTTGTTGCTGTTAAGGTTGTTGATGTGGTTGTTGCTGCTGTGGAGCTTCACCTGCCCAGTTATCTCCTTCTAGAGCTACAAAATCTTGGTCAATAACAGCTCCAAACAAAGGTGCCACCTGTGGCCTGATCCGCTCAGCCTTTCTCACATTATGTAACTTGCAATTAGCAAAAATTCTTTTATCAATAATGGCCACATCATTTGTATCTGGAAGATTAGGCAAATTTGGCAAAAAGTGGCGGATGATCATCATCGCAAATCTCGGATACATCAAAAATATTTCTCTGATGGGAGTTGTGATTTTATGCACAAACTCACCGAAGAACATCTCTGAAAAACTGAAACGCTTATTGTACACTAAGGCTATCAACGCCGACTGCAACTTGGATACCGTTGTATCAAACCCTGCCTTCTTAGGCGCAAAACAGACCATAATGACGTGCACCAGATAACGCCATTGGCAGATCAATCCACTCTTTACATAGGAAGCCTTCGTAATATCTTGGGCGTATCCCATACGCAAAAATGCCGCTTGCCTAATTTGAACAGGAATATCTATAGGCCCCGCCTCCTGATCCTCTGTGACTAGTTGTAGTATTTGACGAAGCATAGCAGCTGAAAATACAATAGGCTGTCCCCAAACTCTTGCACGTAATACTGTAGGCGTCACTGAGCAATCTACCTGGAGATGTGTGACGCCCTCAAATTTTGATAGTATAATTGAATCACCAAGATCAACATACAACCCAATGAATAACATGATAATTAAAATTGAATACTTAAATTAGTTTTAAGCAGTTCCACACTAAATCAATAAGTATAAGTGTCTATAGTGATTATGTCTAACTATTACATCAACATAATTGTTTTAAAGTCATGCAATTCCCAGCACCAAAGCTATATCGTCTATGTACCAAAGTAGCTTCTAAGACACTGAGAAGTGAAATGAATTGCTTAAGTAGAAGGTCCAGCTACACCTTTGCCTTTGCCTGAAAACACTGGAAGTCAACAGTAAGCTAATTTGCTTAGTGAGATAACAGATTATGCATTCAACAAACATTTGTTTACAAGCATTGCGTAACCATGGCCAGTGTAAGCCCCAATGTATGTGTAAACAGGCAGTGTAAGCCTCGTAGTATGTGAAAACCAT
Organism: Centrapalus pauciflorus; assembly: GCA_020465985.1. NCBI lineage: Eukaryota > Viridiplantae > Streptophyta > Magnoliopsida > Asterales > Asteraceae > Centrapalus > Centrapalus pauciflorus. The sequence continues at coordinate 169,735 of JAANYP010001230.1, read as the reverse complement.
GCAGTGCAAGCATGGGGTTGGCAGTTGAAATGCTGATCGGGGATGTGCCGAACCTGACTAGGATAACGAGTGGGATGATGAATCCCCGACAGTGGCATGCTGTCAGCCCCAGTCTAGCTCGCATCAGATTATGAAGTAATGATCATGCAGTGCAAGCATGATGTAAATAGATGCACTTTCAAATGAACGTTGGCTACATGTGTGTTACATGTCAAGTACGAGTGTGCATCATAACAACAAATTAATCATGAGTGCCAATTGATGTAACGAACAATGTGAACATGACATTGAATTGTAAAAGTGTGAATGCAAAGACAATAAATGTTAGAATGATAATCTATTACCCACAGTGATTTGTACAGTGTATCGAGTCTCTGAATCAATGTGTGTTAGACAACACCACAATAATCTGTAAAGTAAGTGTATTAGTGATTTAGTGTCAGTAATTGCTTAAAATTTAAATTCTGAAAATTAAGTATAATTGGATCTGAATTCGGACCACATCCGAATTCGGATGGTCCGAATTGCAGATGGTCCGAAACGGGGTGGTCCGAATTGGGGTGAAGTCCGAATTGGGCTATTGGTCCGAATTTGGCAGGATCCGAATCGAGTATCGGTTCCGATTTTAGCAAGGTCCGAAATTACTGTTGGTCCGAATTGGGGTGGATCCGGACCGAGTTCATACTTGGTAAAATTTCCAATATTTTCCAGATTTACATTTTTGACCAGTTTTGCATGTTTCAGCAACTAAAGTTGTAAATATGAACTTAAATACACTATTTCAACTTATAACATTACACTTATGTACCAAAATAACCCATTTGTGTCCATTTTTCATCATGTCTCGATGAACACACACACTAACACACACTTAATTCAAAATCATACTTAGAGGTGGAATCTGATTCTGAAATTTGATATACTACAACATCAATGCTCTATTTTAACATGGCAACACTAATATCCAACATGCATTAACATTTGCATCACAAATCTTAAAAATAGGTTCTCATAAAAACCGAACCAAAAACCACCAAAACTGCAAGTTTTGAGTGAATCTTACCTCAAAACGTTTGTTGTAATGCTTATAGTTCCTTTATTGCAACTTGTTTCCAACTTTTGCACTTTAATTTGTTGATTTCTTGTGTGTTCTTGGATTCAAGCCGAGAGAGAGAGAGAGAGAGAGAGAGAGAGAGAGAGAGAGAGAGAAATCGATGAGAGAGAGAGAGAGTAGAGAGAGAGAGTGGGATTCTTGAAAATGAAAGACTTTCCTTTATTTTATTTTCTATTTTAACCTATTTACATATTATACCCCTCAACTTCATATTTTCTTATTTAAACTGATATTATGATTGAAATTAACTTAAATTGATATAATCATCCATTAATACAACAATTGAGTCCTTAAAATTGTAAATTACAAATAATTGAAAAGTAGGGATGTTACAAGATGATCCCAAAATTGATGTACATACGGTAAAATAATTTGTAGATTATGTGTAAGGGCATATGCAACCCGCGATTGCGTCAAATGAGTGTGGAATCCTCGTTAGCGGCTTGACGGTAGGATCACACACGGGAACACGGAGACTACCACGGTGTTATACGAACGACTACGAACGCACCTACACAATGATTCTCTCCGAAGAACACTCTCTGAATACTATCAAATTCGAGATTGCCTTTGCTTATTCACACTCTGAAATTATGCAAAGTCTAATAATTATTCGAGTTAATCCTTAATTATACAGACAGATTCAAGTTTGTCTTAGGACAAATTCGAATCAGGCCCAAGGCCCATTCAAATTTGTCCACTTGACAAATTCGAATCTACCTTAAGTATAAATTCGAATTTATAGCAAATTCGAATTTCAACTAGCAAACTTCTATTTGATCATATGTTTTAACTTATGTTTGAATATATCTTTGAACTTTATGATTGAACTTCTTGTAGTACGTTACACCAACTTCAAACATACAAACAACAAATATCAAACACATATAATCACATATATCAAACAGTAGTCGATATTCAATACTACGTAACTTGACTTACACAAAATGCTAACTATACTTAGACTGCTATCGTCACACAGGGTGTACCAACAGACTCCCCCTTGACGATAGCTTCTAACTATTTACATTTTGACTAAGTACGAAGGTCTATTCAAAATACTACCAGCGTACAGACGTTGTTCAACACAAACCTTGACCACATTCTGATACTTTTTGGCTTCAGATTCCATATGCACATCACACGAGACTTTGTGAACATGAAGCACTTGAAGATCATCTTTGGACAGATTAACCAGGGGCAACAGATCATACACTCTAAGAATCACCTTTTCTTCGAGGTCTTCCATTACAGCTTCACCTGTCTCGCTTTCAACATACCACCAGTTGTGATTGCCCAACACATTCTATGGCATCGGCTTCAGAAGGACTTTCTTTAAACATCTAACTGGTTTGTACTGAGTTTTCATCCATGGCCTACCAATCAGAGGATCAATTTTTGTATGGTCCATAACTCTTTTGCCAATTCGTGGATTGAGCCTTTCAAATTTTCTAGACCTCCCTTCCCTTCTTATAATCTTGGCAATTATATCAGCATAGGGATCGTCCCCAATATTAACCAGCTCTTTCCACGCTAATGCCTTTATCTCAACCTTTGGAAGTGAATTGAAATCTTTTAATCTTCTCCTTAGATACTGAAGTCCTTCATTTCTCTTGATGATAAATAGCTGCAGTTCTTGATCGAAGAACCAGCTAAGTATATTTCTGGACAGCTTTCCAGCACTAGGCACAACCATCTTTTCCTTCAATTCTATAGCCTTCTTTTCTGCCCTAAACCACAACTTCCTCTGTTCTTCATCAGTAAGCTCCCTGACGGGCTCTTCAACTTGTGATTCAACATTTAAAGCAGCTTTAACAGCTTCTATGTCAATCACATTTTGTTCTTCCGTCACATATGTATCAATGATGGGATTTTCCTGAATAATAATTTCATTAGCTTCATCTTCCTCATCATCCAATACCTCATCATCTGGTTTCCAATCAGGAATGTCTTCTGGAATAATCTCTCCTTCCTCCAGCACATCAATCTCGTCTTCAAAATCAAAATCTAACACCTCTTCCTCAATATTCATCAGAGCATCAATCATTCCGCTCCCCATGACCTTTGAGGAACTCGCCTCACCTCTTTCAGCTCTAGTCTGACTTGGCTTCCCCTGAAGTTCGGCATGTTGAGCAGCAGAAAAATCTACTGGCTCACTGTCTTTAGGTGCATCGGGATTATTGCCTTCGTCATCTTCCATTCTCACCTCCTCAGCATCCCTGCAACTTGTCTCCCCCTGAGCCTTTAGGTTTTCCATTAACTGCTCAATAAGGGACCTTATATTGTGGATCTCTGCAGCTTGGTCGGTGACGAATGTCTTCAGCTCTAGATTTTCTTTATCAATATTTGAATTGTGTGCCTGAAGTTCGCCGACGGCTTTGGTAAGCTGGAAGATTTGGACTTGTGGGAAATCAACCTTGCTTTCAAGCTCAGAAAACCGTTGATTGTCAATGAATGTATATAAGGTGGATGGAATGGATGTAATAGGTGATGGGGTGATCGGTGGTGGAATTGATGATTGAGCAAGTGGTAGTGGTGGTGGAATGAATGTTTGAGCTGATGGCTAAGCGGTTGGAATTTCCGGCTCAGAAGCAGATGCAGACGAAGCTCCCTGCATGAATCAATGCCTTTTGGCCCATTGCCTCGGCACCAAAGTGGCTATATCTTCAACCTCAAAGTCCCAGTCATCGTCATCGGAATCTATAGATGCTCTTTTCTTTGCAGCCTCTTCATCAATAACTACTATCCGGGATCCATATGTGGCTATTCGGATAGACGGATCTTCTGACTCTTTCTCAACCTCGATCTCCTCTAATTCTTCTGACTCAGATTCAGATGTTGTCACAGCTTGACCTTCTTCCTCGGGTAAATAATCCTCTATCAGGCGAAAAATATCTTCTTCACCAGCTGGAGGTTCCAAAATATCTCCAACAAGCTCAGAAGTAATCTCTTCATTTGCAAGCAGCCCTTGAGCCCATATTTCTTCCAATGTCTCCACCCGTGGATCAGATACGGGGGCTACACTTGAAAGACCTGCGTCTTCTGGCTCCTGCACTCTGCTCGATGAAGGCATTGCAGCCAGAGTTTGTCTAACTGACGGTCTCTGCCTCGTTCTTTGTTGTTGTTGAGGACTCTGCTGTTGCTGTTGCTGTTGCGGCTGCTGCGGAACTTGTACGTCTCCTGCCCAGTTTGCACCTTCACGGGCTTGAAAATCAGGGTTCACCACAACACCAAAAAGTGGTGCCTCTACAGGTCTAACCAATGCACCCCTATGCGCTTGAGAAACTGCAAATATTCTCTTGTCGACGATGGCAACACTTCAAATCTCTGGCAATTGCGGCAGATTTGGAAAAAAATGTCTGATCAGCGTCATCACAAACCTTGGATACATCAAAAATCTTTCTCTTGCTGGAGCTGTTATTTGGTGAACAAACTCCGCAAAGAACATTTCAGAATAACTGAACCTCTGGTTGTAGACTAACGCTATCATCGCCGATTGTATCTTTGATACGATGTAATCAAAATCGGCTTTCTTCGGAGCGAAGCACACCATGAAGACATGTGCTAAATATCTCCATTGCCCAATCAACCCGCTCTTCATGTATGATGTCTTTGCCACATCAAGGCTATACCCCATTCTTAAGAACGCAGCTTGCATAACTTCCAACGGAAAGTCTATTGGCCCAGCTTCCTGCTCTGCAGACCCCAACTGCAAGACCCGACACAAAACATCTGCTGAGAACACAAGGGGCTGTCCAGCGATCCTTGTTCGCAATACTGTTGGAGTTACTGTGTAGTCGACCTACAGATGATCCCAAAATTGCCTAACATAAGGCAACACAATCTGTACATTGTGTGAAAGGGCATAAGAGACCCTTGAGCCAGCCAAAAAATCCACCATCTGGCGGAATGCCTGAGCTTCAGGCAGCTCACGGTCGGGTGACACGACCATATTGTGCTTTTGGATAAACGCTCGATCCGCCATATCTGCACAATAAAATATACAATATATTAGAATGGACAAAATTAAAAATAAACTTGTTTAAATTCTAATTTGTTTTATTTTGAACTTATGTAAGTTCAAAATCCAACACATATGAATTTCTACAAGGTTGATTTAAAATTTAGTCAAATATTTCGATTTTAATGACGAATTCAAACAACATGTTCGAATTACCCTTAATTCGAGTTTAGTGGTTTATTCGAGTTTAATGACAAACTCGAACCAAAGAACAAACTCGAAGTATCGGCATTTTAAAATCAAAACTCCAAGATTTAAACAATTCTAGACTTAGAAAATCACATCCATAAGTCCTAATAGGTTCTAATCAAAGATATTAGTCACTTATTTGAAGTTTCAGTGGATCAAACTTTGTTATTTTGAATTACAAAGTTCACACCATTAAAACCTCAAAATCGGTCGATTTTTGCACAAATTGAGTCTAAATACTTCCTAAATCTTGTATCAAGATGTTGATTATACCTAGATTTGGTAGTATTTGTAAGGTCTTGGACTACGCAGATCTATCATGACGCGACACCATCAACGAGTGCGGAATCCTCGTTAACGGCTTGACGGATATAACACTCACACGGAACACGGAGACTACAACAACGTTGTACGAACGACCACAAATGAACCTACGCTATGATTCTCTCCGAAAACACTCACTATCAGCTGATAAACTCGAGATCGCCCTTTCGCTTAATCTCACACGAATTCTGCAAAAGTCTCCTAATGGTTCGAGTTAATCCCTAATTATAGAGGCTCATTCGAGTTTGTCATGGGCCAAACTCGAATCAGGCCCAAGGCCCATTCGAGTTTGTCCCCTTGACACTCTCGAATCTGCCTTATATTGCACATTCGAATTTACCATAGATTCGAATGTCTTTTAATGATGAATTCGAATTTATTCTAAATTCGAATTTCACATATTAAACTTATATTTGAACTTATCTTTTAACTTATGTTTGAATTAATCTTTGAACTTTATGTTTGAACTTCTTGTAATACATTACATCAAGTTCAAACATACAATCAATAACTATCAAACATATATAAACACATATATCAAACACTCGTTAATATTCAATACTTTGCAATATTACTTGAATCAAAATGCTAATACACTTAGACTGCTATCGTCACACAGGCTGTACCAACAGTATTCTCGAACACAAACGGACAAAAACTCGATTAACAGTGGGAAACTCGAGATACGACAAACTCGAAGACTTAAATTCGAAATCGCTCTTGATAAAGTCGAAGCAGTAAATTCGAATGTAGGTGGATAATGAGTGTTTACTGTTGACCTATTTATACTAACATCCTTCATATTTGTGTCCAATTTCGAATTTATTACCAAAATCGAATTCACTGCCAAATTCGAATGTATCATTCGATTTTGCTTTAAATTCGAATTTAACTTGAAAATTTTGAAAATCTTTGAATTAAATTCAACTTTTCCAACTTTTTCGTGTAACGGAATAACTATGCAAAATTTATTTACACTGAGCACAAGATTTTCACGTAATGTTTATTTATTCAACTAAAATACATCCTCAGTAACTTTGACCTTTTTCTTAAATAAAATAAAGTAAAATAAAATAAAATAAAATAAAATAAAGTAAATTAAAATTTTGAACAAAAAGTAAACTTAAACTAAACTACACTATTTTTAAAGTTACATCCTAAACTTAATACTAACAAAATATTATTGGCGAGTATAGTCAAAGAAAGGTTCAATCAGATAGCGATGTCAAATACGCACTTTCAGTATCTTACTTTCACACTTAGGAATTTTTGATTCCTTTGATTGTTTGTCGTGACACACATCTCTAGATGATTGTTGGTATTATTTTCCCTTTAAACATGTTACATTTTGGAATATCCCTTGCCCTTTTTATTTATCAATAAATTTACCCTACGTGACTCATACTTAGACATACTTTTATGATCAAGGCATACACACAATGATTATAACTTTTCAGTATTGCAAACTTTCTTTAAAAGGCAAACGTCGGACACAGGTCTATAATTACATACAATAAGGTGTCTTAGTTTATCTTAAAAAATTATTTTTAAAGCTAGCAAGACAGCGGTGACAGGTCTGCACCGACGTACAACAAAGCGACTTATATTGCTAGTCAAACCAGAGGCAACAGGTCTGTACTTACGTACAACAGAGTTACTTGTTTTGACTCTCAACTCAGTATCATGATTTTTCTATTATTTCCATTTTTAAGATGTATCTGATGTTGCTATACATCCCTAAAAAGTTTGCATACCTCATTTAGAATCAATGTATGTATGTCTCTAACATAGAAATTAAGACCAATTGGTCATACATCTAAGTTAGTGACACGTCTAACTTTTTCTTCAATATTTTATTAGCCTTGAGACTCCCAATATGTTTTATGCCTACCAACATATCAAACTAGATAATGTATAACAATTAGAATTTTTGGTGCATTATGTGTGAAAGGTTAACACTTAGAGATTTTAAAGGTTGTACTAATTTTCGTCACTTTGAACCTATGTATCTAAGACTTAACCTCATTTTCTGATATTCTCTTTTTTTTTTCTTTAACTTTTTATGGTTTTCTCTCTTTTTTCTTTTATTTTTCATAAATAAGAGTAAGGAAATAAAATAACCTACTAACTTACTATAAAAGGAAAATATCCTAAGGTACTAAACTTACAATAAAAAGAAAGAAACACTACTGCTATAAAAGGAAATAAACTCTACAAAGGTCAACTTACTCTGGATTACACATTCCGTTTAGTTGAACTAAATACTCAAAACGTGACTTATAAAAAGCTTTGGTAAATAAATCTGCATTATTATCATCCAATGCCACTTTTACCAGCTTAATTAAATTCTTTTCAGCACAATCACGTATAAAGTGGTGTCTTATGTCTATGTGCTTGGTTTTATTGTGTTTAACTGGATTATTAGTTATTGCAATTGTTGACTGGTTATCTATCCTAATAGGAGTATGAGTATAAGTCAAACCGTAATCCCGCAATAGTTGTTGTATCCACAGAACTTGTGAACAGCAACTACCAGCAGCAACATATTCGGCCTCGCATGTTGACACGGCTACCAAAGTCTGTTTCTTGCATTGCCAGGAAACCTAGGAACTGACAACCTCCAGTTGTTGACTTGCGGGTCAACCTACATCCTCAATAGTCTGAATCCGTAAATGCCTCATATTCCAGATCTCCCTCCGCGTGATACCAAAGTCCCAGCTTCGGTTTCGACTTGAGGTATCTTAGAATCCGCTTCACAGCTTTCATGTGCATCTCCTTTGGATTAGCTTGAAACCTAGCACAAGTACATACATCAAACATTATATCAGGTCTAGAAGCAGTTAAATACATAAGTGACCCGATCATGGCCCGATATAACGTCGGATCCACATCGGTATCACTTTCTGTACCCGGTCCGAGATTGTGATTCACTTTAATCGGCGTGCTGAAATGAGTTGTCACCTTTGTTCCTTCCATCCCGAAGCGCTCTAAGATGTCATAGACATACTTCGTCAGATGAATAAACATGCCCTCCTTCCTCTGTTCGACTTGCAAACCCCGAAAGAAGTTTAACTTACCCATCGCACTCATCTCAAACTTTGACTTCATCACCTTCTCAAAATTTATGCACATCTGCTTGTCTGATGATCCAAATGATATCATCGACGTACACTTGTACCAAGATGAAATGTTCACCTTTTCGCTTCACAAACAGCGTACTATCTATTCTCCCTCTTTCAAACCCGTTGTCTAAAAGATGGTTGGATAGAGTCTCGTACCTCGCCCTCGGTGCTTGATGTAATCCATACAAAGCCTTATCTAATCGATACAATCTGTCGGGATATTTCGGATCTGTAAACCCGGGCGGCTGTTCCACATATACCAGTTCCTTCACTTTCCCATAAAGGAAAGCACTCTTAACATCTAGCTGATACACTTTAAAACCTTTGAAGGAAGCAAAAGCTAGAAAAAAACGAATTGCTTCAAGCCTTGCCACTGGCGCGAACACTTCATTGTAATCGATTCCTTCCTCTTGGTTGAAACCCTTTACCACAAGTCTTGCTTTGTTGCGAGTGACTATACCCCGATCATCTCTCTTGCTCTTAAAAACCCATTTGGTTCCTATTGCTATTTCTCCTCGAGGTAACAGAACTAACTCCCACACTTCTAGTTTCCTAAACTGTGACAGTTCTTCCTGCATCGCTTCAACCCAAGAGTTGTCTTTTAGTGCCATTTGCACATTTTTCGGCTCTACTTGCGTGATGAAACATGAGTAGAGGCAAGTATGAAAGGCCTCGGAGTCATTGATCATCGACAACAACACTGTGCTGTTATTCAAACTACTCCTAGTCCTCACACCAGCATTAGGATTTCCTATGATACTCTCAATAGGATGATTTTTATTAATCCTTGATGTCTCTATCTCGTCAACTCTCAGATTATCTCCCGAATTTGATCCTGTCTTCAGAGTTAGAATTTGTTGTCTGATATTCCTCTGTAGGCCCTTCAGAATCATTTAGTTCCGGAGATCTATCTTCAGTTGATGTAGGCTCGGATGTTGATGGAACGGTGGTCCTCGGAAAACTTTGACCCTCGTCATTCAAGTTTAATGACGACAAGTCCTGTTCGATTGTACCTGCATTTCCATCCAAAGGAATGTTAAATGACTCAAACAATTTGTCATAATCAAATATCCATTCCGGACCAGTTTGGGGTTCATGTGTATAACTTGTGACTTCAATGTTATACACAATCTCTACTGTACCATTTGATTTATTAAAAACCCTTTTATTTGGTGAATTAGGCACATAACCTAGGAAATAACCTTCGTCAGCCTTTTCACCAAATTTTGGTTGATGTTTTGTTTTCATTAAAGTACATGGTACCCCAAAAGGTTGAAGCCAGTTAAATTTGGTGGCCTTTTATTCAAAACTTCATAACAGGTTTTGTTCAATGATTTGATAGTAAGGACCCGGTTTAAAACATGGCACGCGGTATTCACTGCCTCCCGCCAAAACATGGTAGGAAGCTTTGAATCCGAAAGCATGGTCCTTGCTGCCTCAATCAATGTCCTGTTTTTCCGTTCGGCCACCCCATTTTGTTGTGGCTCATAAGGTGCACTAAATTGATGCACTATGCCCTTTGATAGGCAATATACATCAATAACATTGTTTTTAAATTCTGTTTCGTTATCACTTCGGATAGGCTTAACCCTCGTTCCGTAAGAATTTTCCACTTGGTCTAAGAACCCGATGAGCTTTGCAGTCGTCTCGTCCTTTGTACCTAAAAAGAAAACCCAAGAAAAACGTGAGTAATCGTCAGTAATAACTAAACAGTATCAACTACCACCTATACTCTTTTTGTTGATTGGTCCGAAGAGGTCCATATGCAACAAATCGAATGTGGCAGCGATTCAGTTCTGAGTCTTGGACTTGTGTGCCTTCTTGTGTTGTTTTCCTTTCTTGCACGGTAGACACTTATCCTTGAACTGAAGACTCTTCATGGGAACACCTTGCACCAATCCATTTTTCGTAATGTAGTTCATTTTCTTAGGTGCAAGTGTGCCATACGTCTGTGCCATAAAACCGATTCAGTCTCTGAGGCTTTTGATAGTTGACAGATTGGACCCATCGAAGATTCCGACTTGTTCATGTCGAGCATGTACAGGTCATTCTTCATTGGAGCCCTCATCAGTATCCATTCTTCATGTATCTTGAATCCCGGTTTCAGCATTAACGCCTCAGTATCAGTGAAAAGTACTGAGTTCTTCTTATCACAGATTTGAGATACACTAATGAGATTGTGAACTAGTTTATCAACGTGATAAACTTGATCCAACTTGATAGTCCCATTAGTGACCACTCCAGTACCGGTGATATTTCCTCTTTTATTCCCAGCGAATGATACAAATCCCCGATTCCCTCCCTTGAAGTCTGCAAGGAGACTTCTTTCCCCTGTCATGTGCCTGGAGCAACCACTGTCGACGAACCATTTGCTGTTTGGACCTGTAGTTATCTCATGCACATGAAAGAAAATAGGTTAGTTATCACGGGGAACCCAAGCCATAACTGACTTGGTAATACCATTCTCGTCCACATACTTAAACTCTTTCAAATACCCATCTCTCCGTTCAGGTGACTTGGGTTTTTGAATTGGAGTGTGTTGTGGTGCAGAGTGATTTAAGTTCACTCTCGGCCTTTGAGTAGGCAATTGCTATGGAGCTCTTGAATAATTTCGATTATAATGCATTTCCGACTGATATCCCTGAGCTCTACCTGGTGTTTGATGTCTTACAGGGGTATGTGACCTAACCGGAGTGTAAGCTCTGCTAGGTGTGGTACTCCTATAATTCTGTTGCGGTCCTGACCTAGATTGATTAATGACTCGATTTGGTGAATTAGTCCTAATCACTTCTTTCGGTTGTTTCACAGCAGATTTAGGTGCAGCTTGCACAGTTTTCTCAGTATTTTGAGAACTACTAGTGCTTGCAACACTTGGAGAAGGCATAAGTTGTTCCGGCTTTCCAGTCTTAGGTGTAGTATCTACTTTCCTATGTGGACAACTAGAAGCAACATGCCCCCTTTCGTGACATCTAAAGCTAGACATTTTGTCAATCGACTTTTTATGTGTGCCCTTTGACTTAGGTGTCTCACTAGTGTCTGGTTCTTTTGTTTCAACTATAGCGACTGGTTCCTCTTCCTGATCATTAAAGTCAATTTTGTGTTGTCCTACAGGTTTATCACTAGAGGATGGCAAAAATTGAACCTTCTTAATCTTGATATTATTAGCAGTCACCTTAGTTTCATTTTCCTTAGCAATTTCATACACTGGTTCCGGTATTTCCTCTGATTCAACTGATTTTTCAGTTTTCTCCGGAGGTTGATGTACATAGTTATCATTGAAAGGTGGATGACTCTCTTGATACCCTAGACCTACAGGCTTCTTAGACTGACGCTGTGCATCTAAGATCTTCCCTAGGTTAAGTGATGAGTTCCTAAACTTTTCAAGTTTACTATTTACCTCAGCTACCTTTACCTTAGATTCTGCTAGCTCTACTTCTTTGGTTTTAAGCTCTTTAGTCAATGCCTCAACATGTTCGTACATCAGTTCTAATCTAACACATTGCTCACTAAGCTTGTCCTTTAGAACTACGACATCTTGTGCATCGGCCTTAAGCATATCTCTAAGATCTTGCTTTGTGTCTACTAGGCTAGCGTTGTCTGATTTTAATGATTCATTCTGAGCTGAAATATTTTGATGTGATTCAAGTACTAAATTTAACCTATCGTTAGACGTAGCACATAAAACACATAAATCATGGAAAAGAGAAAAGTTCAGAGTTACCTTGGCATGATCTGATTCGACGTTGGCCATCTGTGCGGCGAACTCTAGAATTGTCTGATCAGCTGACTTTTCTACCCACATCGGACTGCTTTCATTCTGATTGCTTTCCCCTGTAATATCCTCTGCTCCATCACTTCCAGTCTCGGTCACTTCAGCGATAAAGGCTCTAGCGTTCGACTCTGGATGTGTACTCTAGTCATAAGTTCCATCTATGTCTGATGTAACATTGGATAATAGACCAACTATTTTAGCCTGACTGGTTGAACTACCCGGTAGATATCGCCCTTGCGATGGATTCTGATACTGGCCCTGGTAGTTCTCTACTTTCGGTCTCTGACTGTGTCGATGTCTCTCCCGAGAAGAATGTTGTAGCCATCTTCACATCAGCTGCCCCTGAAGATTTTGATTTCCCAAAGTACATGTCTAGATCCTGTACTTGGTCGTAATCCCTTTCCTTCTTCAGCAACTCAAAGTGATATGCCCTCAACGTTCCGATAACACTGTCGATAGTAAGAGTATAGAATTTGTCTTCGTCATGCTTTATCAGTGCCACATACATTTCCCATTTGGCAGGCAAAGCATCTAGAATCTTGTTAATTTTCTCTGTTTCACTATACTCAACATCATGGTTGTCTAACTCAGTCAATAAGTGATAAAATCTAGTAATTGTCTCATCCAGCTTTTCGTTCTTCAATGCTTTGAAGATGGCGAACTGCTGCTTAAGCATTTGCATTCTGTTCTTTCTGACTCTCGGGTTACCTTCACACCGTTTCTCTAACGCATCCCACAGCTCTTTTGATGTCTTCTGATTACGGAAGGTGTGCAAGATCTCCTTAGGTAACGCCATTCCAATGATAGCGACTGCACGGTTCTTGGCTTCATACAGCTTTTTATCGTCATCCTTCATCTTTGAATAAGGCACAACCTTTTGTCGTCCTTCAACCTCAGCTGTAGGTGGAATGTATCCTTCGTCGATACAAAGCCATATTCGCATATCATTGAACCTCGCGAAGTCGGCAAACTTATCCTTCCACCAATAATAGTCCTCTAGTTTCATCAACTTCGGTGGAGAATTCACTTTTCCAACCTCGTGATCCATCTCAATGAACCTCTGTAGACTTGTCATTGTTTCAAATATTTTTGAATTCAAACTTAATTAACTTAATTTGAAATTATTCTTTCGAATTTGGATAAATTCGACTTTAATTAATTTTAAACTGGTTTGGACCTAAATTCGAAATTAAGTTTGAAGTCCAACTATATTCGAAATTAAAGACAAACTCGAAGGTCCCTTAAATTCGAAATCCTCAAATTCGATTTTAGTGTAAAATCGAATATCCAAGCAAATTCGAGAAGGCCAAATTCGAATCAAACTTTAAGGAAACTCGAAAGGAGCGTATTTTCAGTTAAACTCGAAAATGAGCAAACTCGAAAATGAGCAAACCTGGCTCTGATACTACTTGTAAGGTCTTGACTTTACGGATCTATCTGGACGCTACAAAGTCCAACGAGTGCGGAATCCTCGTTAGCGGCTTGAAGGTAAGATCACACACACGGGAACACGGAGACTACCACGGTGTTATACGAACGACTACGAACGCACCTACACAATGATTCTCTCCGAAGAACACTCTCTGAATACTATCAAATTCGAGATCGCCTTTGCTTAATCACACTCTGAAATTCTGCAAAGTCTAATAATTATTCGATTTAATCCTTAATTATACTGACAGATTCGAGTTTGTTTTAGGACAAATTCGAATCAGGCACAAGGCCCATTCGAATTTGTCCACTTGACAAATTCGAATCTACCTTAAGTATAAATTCGAATTTATATCAAATTCGAATTTCAACTATCAAACTTCTATTTGAACATACGTTTTAACTTATGTTTGAATATATCTTTGAACTTTATGTTTGAACTTCTTGTAATACGTCACCAAGTTCAAACATACAAACAACAAATATCAAACACACATAATCACATATATCAAACACTAGTCAATATTAAATACTACGTAACTTGACTGACACTAAATGCTAACTATACTTAGACTGCTATCGTCACACAGGGTGTACCAACATCGAATTTGTATAATTTTGAACTTACATAAGCTCGAAATCCAACACATTGGAATTTCTACAAGTTCGAATTTATTTTATAAAGACATTCGAATTTAAAATAAATTTGAGGATTATGTTCGAACTTGACTAACTTCGAACTTGTAGATATTTTAACAAGTTTGAACTTTCTGACAAGTTCGAACCTGATGAACATGTTCGAAGTCGGTCATTTTCAAACCAAAATCTAAGATTTTAACCCCATTTGACTTAAAAAAAATTGTATAGTCTAGTCCTATTGGGTTCTAATCGAAGTTATTCGTGTTTTATTTGAAGTTTCACCGGTTAAAACTTTTGATTTTGAACCACAAAGTTCAAACCCAAAAACTATCCAATAAAGTCGATTTTGTGCCATAAAAGAGTCCTAAACCACCCAAACTTTGTATAATAGTGATTACTATACCTAAGGATGTGAGTAGGTTCGAGAAAAACGAGCAAAACTTCGTGAAATAGGAACAAAATCGAAACGACATGTTTGAAGGATTAAATTCGAAGTCGCCGGAAACAAGTTCGAAGAAGCAAAGTCAAAGGTAGGTGAAGTAAATGATTCACTGTGGACCTATTTATACCAACTACCTTCGAACTTGACATAAATTCGAAGTTACTGACAAATTCAAAGTATAATTCGAATTTGCCTTAATTTTGAACTTAATTGAAAATTTTGAAAATCCTTGAATAAAATTCAACTTTTTTAACTTTTTCGTGTAACGGAATTTTACAAACCTTGGAACATTATTTACACCAAGCAATAGATTTTCACGCAATGTTCGTTTATTTAACCAAAAATGCATCCTAGTAACATTGACCTTTTTCCTACTTAGAATAAAATAAAATTAAATTAAATTAAATTAAATTAAAATAAAATAAAATAAAGGAAAATGAAGTTCGAATAAAATTTAAACTTAAGCTACTCAAAAATACTTTTACATAATTTACGACATACACTAACAGAATATTTTTGGCGAGAAAGTAAAAGAAGGTTCAATCAGATAGCGGTGTCAATAAGCACCATCAGTATTACACTTTCACACTTAGGAATTTTTTATTCCTTTGATTGTTTGTCGTGATATACTTTCCAAGGCGATTGTTGGTATTATTTTCCCTTTAAACATGTTACACTTTGGAATATCCCTTGGCCTTTTAATTTATCAAGAAACTACCTTATGTGTCACATACTTAGACATACTTCTATGATCAAGGCATACACACAATGATTATAACTTTTCGGTATTGCAATTTTCTTTAAAAGGCAAACGTCGGACACAGTTCTGTATTTACATACAACAGAGTGTCTTAGTTTGTCTTAAGGTTTATTGAAAGTTAGCAAGACAGCCATGACAAGTCTGTACTGACGTACAATAAAGCGACTTATCTTGCTAACTCGAGTCAAACCAGAGGTAACAGGTCTGTACTTACGTACAACAAAGTGACTTGTTTTGACTCTCTCCTTACTATCATAATTTTTCTTTTCTTTTCTTTTCGTTAAGATGTATCTGATGTGGCTATACATCCCATAGAAAATTTGCATACCTCATTATGAATCATTGTCTGTATGTCTCTAACATAAAAATTAAGACCATTTGGTCATACATCTAAGTTAGTTACACATATGACTTTTTCTTGAATATTTTATTAGCTTTTAAGATTCCCTTTGTGTATTATGCCTACCAACACATCGAACTAGAAAATGTATATCACTTAGAGTTTAAGGTGCATTATGTGTGAAAGATTAACAGTAAACTCTATTTTCTAATATTCTCTTTTTTGAGCTTTTTATGGTTTTCTCTCTTTTTTCTTTTCTTTTTCATAATAACGTAACCTACTAACTTACTATAAAAGGAAATAAGTTCTACTTAACTACTAACTTACTATAAAAAGAAAGAAAATCTACTTAACTACTAACTTAAAAGAATTAAATTCTACTGAGGTCAAGTTACTCTGGATTATGCATACCATTTAGTTGAACTAACAACTCAGAGCGTGACTTATCAAAAGCTTTAGTAAATAAATCAGCATCATTATCTTCCGTTGCCACTTTTACCAGCTTTATTAAGTTCTTTTCAGCACAATCACGTATAAAATGATGTCTTATGTCTATGTGCTTTGTTTTACTGTGTTTAACTGGATTATTAGTTATAGCGATAGTAGATTGGTTATCTATCCTAATAGGAGTATGAGTGTAAGTCAAACCGTAATCCCGCAATTGTTGTTGTATCCACAAAACCTGTGAACAGCAATTACCAGCAGCTACATATTCGGCCTCGCACGTTGACACCTCTACCGAAGTCTGTTTCTTGCATTTCCAGGATACGAGCCTCCCTCCAAGGAACTGACAACCTCCAGTTGTTGACTTTCGATTCAAGCTGCAACCTCCATAATCTGAATCCGTGAATGCTTCCAATTCCAGATCACCATCAGCATGATACCAAAGTCCTAGCTTCGGTTTCAACTTGAGGTATCTCAGAATCCGCTTCACAGCTTTCAAATGCATTTCTTAATAATTGGCTTGAAACCTAGCACAAATACACATTGCAAACATAATGTCAGGTCTAGAAACAGTTAAATACATGAGTGATCCGATCATGACCGATATAGAGTCAGATCCACATAAGTATCATTTTTGTACCCCGTTTGAGATTGTGATTCACTTGAATCGGTGTGCTAAAGTGAGCAATCAGCTTTGTTCCTTCTATCCCGAAGCGCTCCATAATATCGTAGACGTACTTCGTCTGATGGATAAACATACCCTCCTTTCTGTGTTCAACTTGCAAACCCAGAAAGAAGTTCATCTCTCCTATAGCACTCATCTCAAACTTTGACTTCATCACCTTCTCCAAATCTTTGCACATCTGCTCGTCTAATGACCCGAAAATAATGTCATCAACGTACACTTGTACCAAGATAAAATGTTCACCCTTCCTCTTCACAAACAATGTACTATCAATTCTCCCTCTTTCAAACCTGTTGTCCGACAGATGAGTTGATAGTGTCTCAAACCATGCCCTGGGTGCCTGATGCAATCCATATAGAGCCTTATCAAGACGATACACTCTGTCTGGATACTTTAGATCTGTAAACCCGGGCGGTTGTTCAACGTACACCAGCTCCATCACCTTTCCATACAGAAAGGCACTCATTACATCAAGCTGATAGACTTTAAAGCCTTTGAAGGATGCAAAGGCCAGAAACAAACGGATTGCCTCAAGCCTTGCCACTGGCGCAAACACCTCATTGTAATCGAATCCTTCTTCTTGGTTGAAACCCTTTACGACAAGCCTTGTCTTGTTGCCAGTTACAATACCCCAATCATCTCTTTTGCACTTAAAACCCCACTTGGTTCCTATTACAACTTCTCCTCGAGGTAATGGCACTAACTCCCACACTTCAAGCTTTCTGAATTGTGACAGTTCGTCTTGCATTACTTCAACCCAATAGTTGTCTTTCAGTGCCATTTGCACATTCTTCGGCTCTACTTGTGAAATAAAACACGAATAAAGGCAAGTGTGAAATGCCTCGGAGTCATTAATCATCGACAACAACATTGTGTTGTTATTCAAACTACTCCTTGTTCTCACACCAGCATTCGATTTCCTATGATACTCTCAACCGGATGATCCTTGTTTATTCTAGATGTTTCAAACTCATCGACCCTAAGATTATCATCTAAGTTTGATCCTATTTCACCTAACGGGGGAACGACTTCAGACGCTACATTCTCTTCCTCATGATCACTGCCTTCCGAATTTGAAGTACTAGTATGATTCTCGTTTGTAGGCAACCCAGGTTCATTCTCTAATGGAGATCAATCTTCTGTCGTTGTAGGCTCAGAAGTTGATGGAATGCTCGTCTTTGGAAAACCTTGACCATCGTCATTCAGATTTAATGACGATAAGTCATGTTCAATTGTACCTACATTTCCATCCAAAGGAATGTTAAATGATTCAAACAATTTGTCATAATCAAATATACATTCCGGACCAGTTTGGGGTTCATGTGTATAACTTGTTACATCAACGTTATACACAATTTTTATCTTACCTTTTATTTTGTTAAAACCCCTTTTGTTTGATGAGTTAGGCACATAACCTAGGAAATAACCTTCGTCAGCCTTTTCACCAAACTTAGGTTGATGTTTTGTTTTCATTAAAGTACACGGTACCCCAAACGGTTCGTAGCCAGTTAAATTTGGTGGCCTTTTATTCAGAACTTCATAACAGGTTTTGTTCAATGATTTGACAGTAAGGACCTGATTTAAAACATGACAAGCGGTATTCACTGGCTCCCCCCAAAACATGGTAGGAAGCTTTGAATCCCAGAGCATGGTCCTTGCTGCCTCAATCAAAGTCCTGTTCTTTCATTCTGCCACCCCATTTTGTTGTGGCTCATATGGTGCACTAAATTGATGTACTATGCCTTTAGATAGGCAATATACACCAATTACTGTGTTTTTAAACTCTGTTCCATTATCACTCCTGATACGTTTTTACCCGCGTCCCATAGGAGTTTTCGACTTGGTCTAAGAACCCAATCAACTTTGCAGCTGTCTCGTCCTTCGTACCTAAAAAGAAAACCCATTATAATCGTGAGTAATCATCAGTGATAACTAAACAGTACCAACTACCACCTATACTCCTTTTCTTGATAGGTCCGAATAGGTCCATACGCAACAAATCGAAAGTGGAAGCTATAAAGTTCTGAGTCTTTGACTTGTGTGACTTCTTGTGTTGTTTGCCTTTCTTGCACGGCACACACTTGTCTTCAAACTGAAAACTCTTCATCGGGACACCTTGCACCAGTCCATGTTTAGTGATATAGTTCATTTTTCTCAGGTGCAAGTGCGTCATGCGTTTGTGCCATAAGACTGATTCGGTCTTTGAAGCTTCAGATAACAGACAAATAGTTCCCATCGATGAATTGGAGATGTTCATGTCCAGCATGTACAAATCGTTCTTCCTTGGGGCTCTCATCATAATCCACTCTTCAGGAATTTTGAATCCCGGCTTCAGCACTAGCGCTTCAGTATCAGTAAACAACACTGAATTCTTCTTATCACAGATCTGAGAAACACTAATGAGACTGTGAACAAGTCTATCAACATGATATACTTGATCAAGTGTGATAGTCCCATTAGTAATCACTCCTGTTCCAGTGATATTTCCACCTTTGTTCCCAGCAAATGATACAAAACCCTTATTCCCTCCCTTGAAGTCTGTGAGTAGACTTCTCTCCCCGGTCATGTGCCTTGAGCAACCACTATCGACGAACCACTTGTTGTTTAAACCTGTAGTTAGCTCCTGCACATGAAAGAAAACAAGTTAGTTATCACGGGGAACCCAAGCCATGACTGACTTGGTAATACCATTCTCATCCACATACTTGAACTCCTTCAAAAACCCATCTCTCCTTTCAGGTGACTTGGGTGTTTGATTGAGAACCTGTTGTGGTGCAGAGTGATTTAAAATCACTCTTGGCCTTTGAGTAGGCATTTGCTGTTGAACCCTAGAATAATTTCTGTTATAATGCATTTCAGATCGATATCCCTGGGCTCTACCTGATGTCTGATGTCTTACAGGAATGTGAGACCTAACCGGAGTGTAAGCTCTTCTAGGTGTTGTACTCCTATAGACTTGTTGAGGTCCTGATCTAGATTGATTAGAGACTCTATTCGGTGAATTAGTCCTAATTGCTTCATTTGGTGTAACTGAGACAGGTGTTTGTCTAACAGCAGTCTTTGATGTGGCATGCACAATCTTCTCGGCGTTTTGAGAACCACTTTTGCTTGCTACACTTGGTGAGGGATTGTGTTGTTCAGGCTTTCCAACATTAGGTGCAGATTCTATCTTCCTATATGGACAGCTAGACGCAAAATGTCCCCTTTCATGACATCTAAACCAAGACATTTTCTCAATTGACTTCTTATGAGAGCCCTTTGACTTTTGTGTCTCACTAGTGTCATGTTCTTTCTTCTTAACTATCGTGACTGTTTCTTCTTTCTGATTATTAAAGTCAGGTTTAGCTTCTCCTGGAATTTTGTCACTAGAAGACTGCACAAATTTGACTTTCTTAATCTTGGCATTATTACTAGTCACCTTAGTTGCTTTATCCTTCTCAGATTCAGATATAGTTTCAGCTGCTACCTCTGACTCAACTGGTTTATCAGTTTTATCTTGAGGCTGAGGCACACAGTTATCGTTTAAAGGTGGAGGACTCTCTTTATAACCTAAACCTACTGGTTTCTTAGATTGACGTTGTGCATCTAAGATTTTCCCTAGATTCAGTGAAGAGTTCCTAAACTTTTCTAACTTGCTATTTACCTCTGCAACCTTAACCTTTGCTTCAGCTAGCTCTACCTCCTTAATAGTAAGATCTTTGATTAAAGCCTCAACATGCTCATACATCAGTTCTATCTTGACACACTGCTCACTTGGTTTGTCTTTTTGAACTATTACATCTTGAGCATCTGCTTTCAGCTTATTCCTAAGATCTTATTTTATATCTATGAGGCTAGCATTATCTGATTTTAAGTATTCAATTTGAGTAGTTAAATTACTATGTGTTTCTAGCACTAAATTCAATCTATCATTAGAAGTAGCACATAAAACACATAAATTATGGAATGTAGAAAAGTTCAGAACTACCTTTGTATGATCAGACTCCACGTTAGCCATCTACACGGCAAACTCTAGAACGGTCTGATTTTCTGACTTCTTCACCAACACAGGACTTGTATCTTTTGGTTCTCTGTCTTCTGTTACTTCCTCTTCTTCGACATTCCCAGACTCTGTTACTTCAGCCATGAAGGCTCTAGCATTAGTCTCTGGATGTGAACTCCAATCGTACGTCCCATCAAGCTGTTTGTCAGATGATACGTTGGTTAACAGACCAGCGACATTCGCTTGAGTACCCGAACTACCAGGCTGATATCCTCCCTGAGATTGATTCAGGTAGTTCTCAACTTTGGGTCTTTGACACTCTCGAGCAAAATGTCCTAACCCCTGATAGTTATAGCACTTAACTTTGGATTTGTCGAACCCAATCTTATTGTTGTTAACGTTCAGATTTCTGCCTGTCCGTTTTATGAATCTCTTGACCCTCTGAGTCACCATGGCAAGTTGCCATTGAAGATCCATTTCTTCCAGATCATCAGGATCCACCTGATCATAGTCCTCTTCCCATAACGCAGGATCGTTAATTTTTCCTTGTACACAATTTCTGTATGCTGAAACAAACGAAGAAGAAAGATTCAGATGAGATTCGGTTGATTGTGCACTCATAGGCATCTTTGTGTACTGTTGAGAAGTAGATGCTGATTGAGTCGGTTTTTCTTCCGGTTTGGAATACCCTAAGAAAGCCCGGCTGCATGAGTCTTCTACTTCCACAGGAGTTGACGCTTCGCCCGTGTAGAATGTTGTAGCTGTTTTTATTTCACTCGCGACTGAAGGTTTGGACTTTCCAAAATACATGTCCGGATCTTGGACTTGGTCATATTCCCGTTCCTTCTTGATCAACTGAAAATTGTAAGCCCTCGGTGTTCCAATGAATCCTTCGAGAGTAAGAGTTTCGAATTTCTCTTCATCATGCTTTATGAGCGCTACGTAAATCTCCCATTTCGCTGGTAAAGCATCAAGACGTTTCTCAATCTTTTCAAGTTCACGATACTCGACATCGTGATTGTCCAACTCTGTCAATAAGTGATAGTCTCACCCAGCTTTTCGTTTTTCAATACCTTGAAAATTGCGAACTGCTGCTTAAGCATCTCGGTTCTTCCTTTCCGAACCCTCGGATTTCCCTCACACCGTTTCTCGAGTGCATCCCACAACTCTTTCACTGTATGATGATTCCTGAATGTGTGTAGAATCTCCTGAGGTAGTGTCAAGCGAATGATAGAAAACGCTCGGTTCTCAACCTCATATAGTTTCTTGTCATGATCCTTTATCTTCTGATATGTAAGGACTCTCTGACGACCCTCAAACTCGTGAGTAGGCGGAATGTATCCTTCGTCGATACATATCCACATCCGCATGTCATTAAAACGAGCAAAGTCGGCAAACCTATCCTTCCACCAGTAATAATCTTCCAACCTCATCAGCTTCGGTGGTGAATTTTCCTTACCGACTTCGTGGTCCATTTCGATAAACTTTTGCAAACTGGTCATTCTTTCTAAACTTTTTGAATCATAAATTAATTAATTTAATTTGAAATTAATTTAAATCAACCCTTTCGAACTGAATTAAGTTCGAATTTGATTAATATTAAATTCGTTTGAAATTAAAATCGAAATTAAGTTCGAAATCAACAAATTCGAAATTCTGACTAGTTCGAGGTTCCTGACAAGTTCGAAATCTGACAAATTCGAATACTAGGAAATTCGAATCTCAGCCAAATTTGAATGAAACCCTAAAATAAATTCGAGACGAGCGTATTTTCTGACAAATTCGAACAAACCCTAACACCCCCTATGTTCGAGCGCCGCAAGTTCGAAAAACGGCCAAAAGTTCGATTTTTTCAACTTTTCAGTTTAAACCAAAGTTTTTAGGATTAAAAACTATGATTTCGACCAAAATGATGAACTAATACGAACTTTTCTCCGTTATCTTGCTTGTATAACTCGAAAAACTAACCAAGAAGTGATTTTTCCATCGAAAAATGCTAAGAAACCACGGAAGTTGTTTATGAACACAAAGAACACCAAAAACACCCTAATGGCTCTGATACCACTTGTAATGTCGCCTTCCTACGGATTCTATCTTGACGCGAGGCCGTCCAACGAGTGCGGAATGCTCGTTAGCGGTTTGACGGATAGACCACGCATACGAAACACGGAGACACACACGATGATAGACGAACAATAGAACGCCCCGACACGCGATTCTCTCCAAGAACAAACACTCAAACCCCTTGCAAGTTTGAGATCGCCTCTGCACTAATTGTCTCACCAATTCTGCAAAAGTTGTTATTTAAAACGAATTAACACCTAATTATATCACCTGGTTTGAACTTGCCCAGGACAAGTTCGACTAAGCCCAAGGCCTTTCGAACTTGTCCTCCATAAGTTCGAACCATGACCTTTGAACTTATGTTTGAACTTATCGTAACACATCAATTACTACCAATTTCAAACATACATATAATCAATATCAAACATACATTATCAAACATATAACAAACATATATCAAACACGTATTTATATGCAATTACGAACAAGTTGACTATTACAAAATATTGTCTATACTTAGACTGCTATCGTCACACAGGATGCACTAACATGAAGCAACATGACCTTTCTTATGACACTTAAAGCAAGATATCTTCTAAATTTATTTCTTATACGCACTCTTTGTCTTAGCTGTCTCATTAATATCATGATTATTCGTATCAACTGCCTTGTTTATCTCCTCTTGTTTCTTATCCCCTACAGTTTTAGCTTCATCTAGTTTTGGCATACTACTAGATCGCACAAACTGTACTGTTTTCTTAACCTGAGGGGATAGGTGTTGACAGTTTAGCTGGCTCATTTCCCTTGACTTCCTCTGATCTAACTGATTCCATGGTCTCATCCTGAGGAATAGGTACATAGTTGTTATTGAAGGGTGGAGGCACATCATGATATCCTAGGCCAGTTGGCTTCTTAGACTGTCTCTATGAATCTAAGATCTTGCCTAAAGTCAAGGACGAATTCCTAAACTTTTCAATTTTGATGTATGCCTCAGCTACCCTAACTCTAGATTCTGCTATTCTACATCTTTCAAGCAAATCTCTTTGGTTAGTGA
Organism: Centrapalus pauciflorus; assembly: GCA_020465985.1. NCBI lineage: Eukaryota > Viridiplantae > Streptophyta > Magnoliopsida > Asterales > Asteraceae > Centrapalus > Centrapalus pauciflorus. Next base: position 145,352 of record JAANYP010001230.1, on the reverse strand, counting down.
TTCTACATGCTCATAAATTAGTTCATTTCTGACACATTGTTCACTTAACTTGTCTTTCAAAACTATTATATCTTGAGCATCAGCTTTAAGTTTAGCCTTAACATCTTCCTTGATGTCAAATAAACTAGCATTATCATATTTTAAGGATAGGATTTGAGCAGTCACTGATGAATGTGTGTCCAGTGCTAAATTCAATTTATCATTCAGAGTACTACATAAAACACATAAATCATGTAAAGTAGAGAAATTTAGAGTTACCTTTTTCCTGTCAGATTCGACGTTGGGCATCTAAGCTGCAAACTCCAAAGTAGTTAGCTCCTTAGTATTTTCCAGTACCAATGAATCTGAATCGGACTACCGGGTATCCTCCTTCTTTACTTCTTCTGCTCCACTATCAGTTTTTGTCACTTCAGCCATGAGAGCTCTAGTGGTCGCCTCAAGATGTGTATTCCAATCATATGTACCATCTAACTGTTTGTTAGATGACACGTTTGTGAGTAACCCAACTACTGAACCTTGATTCCCTTAACTGGTAGAATTCTGACGTTGGAGTTCTGATAATTATCCATCTTAGGTCTTTGACACTCTCTAGCAAAGTGTCCCAAGCCCTGACAGTTGTAACTCTTGACCTTTGATTTGTCAAATCCTACACTGTTCACACTTAGATTTATGCCTGTCCTTTTCATGAACCTCTTGACTCTCTATGTGACCATGGCCAGTTGCCATTGCAGGTCTATCTATTCCAGATCATCAGGATCAACATGATCGTAGTCTTCTTCCTAGAGTGTCGGATCGTTGATCTTCCCATGAATATAATTCCCATAAGCTGCTACAAAAGATGCTAGAAGCTTGAGTTGCTCCTCAGAAGTCTTAGCACTCATCGACATCTTTGTGTACCCTTAAGTTGATGATCATGAAGTATAGCTCTATGACTAATCATCTATATTTGAGAAGCCAAGAAAAGCCCTAACATTAGATTCTTCTAGTTCTTCTAGTATGCCCTCTTATTCCCTAGTATAGAATGTTGTAGCTCCAGACTTAGTTGCACTTGAAGTAGATGGCTTACTCTTACCAAATTACATCTCAGGATCTTGCACTTGATCATATTCCTTCTCTTTTTTCTGTATCTTGAAATTATGAGCTCGCAACATCCCAGTAACTTCCTCAAGGGAAAGAGTATCTAACTTCTCTTGATCATGCTTTAACAAAGTGGTGTACATCTCCCACTTTGACGGTAAAGTATCCAGAAGTTTGTCAATCTTCTCTGATTCTTTAAAATCAACTCTATGATTATCCAGTTCAGTCAGAAGATGATAGAATTGTGTGAGCACTTCATCCAGACTCTCATTCTTCAGACATTTGAATATTGCAATCTGTTTCTTCAACAAGTCAGTTCTCCTCTTCCTTACTTGTGGATTTCCCTCATACCTCTTCTCCAAAGCCTCCCAAAGTTCTTTCGAGGTTCAGTGATGTTTGAAAGTATGTAGAATCTCCAGAGGCAAAGACATCTTAATTGAAGATAAGGCTCGATTCTCAGCTTTATAAATCTTCTTATCCTCATCTTTCATCTGTTGATAAGAAAGAACTTTCATCATGCCCTCAAGTTCCAGAGTTGGGGAAACGTACCTCGTCGATACAGATCCACATTCGCATGTCATTGTATCGAGCAAAGTCTGCAAACCTGTCCTTCCACCAATAGTAGTCCTCAATTTTCATGAGATTTGGTGGGGAGTTCGATTTGCCAACCTCGTGATCCATTTCCATAAATTTGTGTAAACTTGACACTCTCGAAAAATTTTGTTCACAAACTTAATTAATAATATTTTTTTTTAAAAATGAATTTCATGCAAGTTCGTACGAAGTTACAACTAAATTCGTTTTACCAAATTAAATTCGTTTGAAATTAAGTTCGTGATACCCAAGTTCGTAATGACTAAGTTCGTGAATCCCTAGTCCCTAACAAATTCATGAATCAATTTCGTACGAACTTAATATGCTAAGTCCATAGAACCCTAATTCTGACAACTCCGTGGAACCCTAGAATCTGACAAGTTCGTGCGCTGCAAGTTCGTGAGGGAGCCAGCTAATACTAACAAGTTCGTGGAACCCTATAATCTGACAAGTTCGTGCGCCACAAGTTCGTGAGGGAGCCTAATACTAACAAGGTCGTGGATCCCTAAATTCTCACAAGTTCGCGCGCCGCAAGTTTGTGAAGGAGCCTAAAAGTCGAATTTTTCAAAAACTCATATTAATTCAACGTTTTTAAGGCTAAAAATGATGAATCCCACTAGCTAATGAACTCTGATGTTTGTATATGAGTAAAAGTACTCAAATCAACATAAAAACTTCGAGAATGATTGTGATTGATCCAGAAAACACGCCTAGAAACCTTTGAAAGTTCAACGAAACATGAAGAACACTCAATGTAATTCTCTGATACCAGTTGTAAGGTTCGTGCCTCTCAGATCTATCGAGGCGTCGCGGCGTCAAACAAGTGCGGAATCATCGTTTAACTATAATGGATCAATCACAAACAATCACGCGGTAACACAATGCCAAACACGATGTTAGTCAATGTAATATCAACCCCAAAAGATGTATCACTCCTCTCGTTGCTTTGTAGCTCTGAAAATCGTCTGAAATTGTATTTCTCAGCGTATCTCATTATTGAACATAAGTTCATGACATATACACTAAGTTGTATCTCATACTTGAACATAAGTTCCCGTCGGCTTCAATCCGATATGGCAAGGCCGGAGGCGTACGGCCTGCGTACTCCCTTCAACCTTAGAGCAAAAATTCAAGGAAAAGGATAATTAAAAGATGAACTTCGAGTAGTGTTAAAATAATAAATGATGATGGATCATCATTATTGTTAGAGCGAAAATTCAAGAACATGGATAATTAAAAAGATATATGCCGAGTGGTGTTAAAAATAATAGTTAAATGTAATTAAGAAGTAATGTGAGAAAATATAAGTTGAAGGGGGGTATTTTGCAAATATGGCAAACTTGAAATAATAAAAAGGAGAGTGTGTGTGACCGTTCATTACCTTGGAACACACTTTATCTCACTAAAAACCCACGGTTGCTCACACACCTACTCTACAAATCAAGAACACAAAATTGTTGGAATTAATGGCTGAAATCTAGAAATACATTGCTAGGAAGAAGTTATAGACACTCCAACTATCAAATTGAGGTAAGAATCACTTAAAATCACGAATTTGAGGGTTTTGGGTTCGGTTTTTATGAACACCAAATCATAGATCTATGTTTGGATTGTTAATGCATGTTGTATTATCAGTTGGAATGTATAATCGAGTGTAAGGTAAGATATTTACAAAATTTCAGCCTCTGATTCAACTCCTATGTATGATTTTGATTCTTAACTATGTGTTTTAGTGTGTGTGTTCATCGAGATGTTTTAAAACACGGATTAAATAACCTGATTTTGGTAACCTAAAAGTCAAACTAATGTTAATAAGGTGATATATAAGTATATTCCATCTTATACCGACAGATGTCAATCACAGGATTGGTACAAAAATAAATGAATGAAATCTGGAAATTATGAAAACTGCTGAGTATGAACTTCGGATACATGAACTTCGAATCGCATGAACAGTCATGCGAACTTCAGATCATATCCAAAGTTCAGATCATATGAACTTTGGATGACAACTTGAATTAAAACTTTTCTAAGTTATAAATGAGTCAAGAAACTGAACATCGGATCCTAGGTTATCCGAACTTCGGATCCAACGGGACATTCGAACTTCAGATGATATGTTAGAGATTAGAAAGTTGAAAACTATGAAGGATGGAACTTCGGACCATCTGAAGTTGGGATCAATGCGAACTTCAGATGTGGTCCGAACTTCATATCACTAAATTAAAATTCAAAGTGAGTTTTATGAAAACTTATGAAATAAACAAATATTGATATTCATATACATTGACATTGACATAACAGGATCATTGTGGTGTTCATTAACACACATTGAAGTATAATTGCGTTAAAAGCACGTCTTCATAACATTAAATCCTACCGGTATTTTGTAAGACCATGTGGTAACCTTTCAGGCCATCCTTATTATAATTAAACCATTGTGAGTGATAGATTATTGTTCTAGCATTTATCATCATTGCTTTCATATACATAATGACATGTTCATGTTGTTCATAAATATATCATTTGGCACTCTGATATGATTTATTGATATTGACGCACTCTTGTACTTGACATGCTATAAACATGTAGCCAACATTCTTTTGAAAGTGCATCTTTTAGTACATGCTTCGGCATGATGATAGTCTCATAATCTGGTGTGACCTGGGCTGAGGTTCACAGCAGGCAACTGTCGCGGACTAATCATCCCATATACTCATTCCAACACGGTTGTAGATCCCCGATCGATATTTGAACATCCACAGAAACTTTGGTCTCAGAATCCGTGCTTCCCAGCACGATGAACTCTTTGCTATCTATGGTTCCCAGCATGATCAAAACTTGTTATCCGTGTCCTCCGCATGAAGGAGCAAACATTGCTCTCACACACATTGGTTTGCATGACACAATCATTAAATACGTAATCTGTGAACTCACTAAGCGTAAGCTTACTCGTTGTTGTTAAATGTTTTCTGGCAGAGGTATAAAGAAACTTTGGCCTTCTACTTAGGCTATTTCATCCAGTCTACCGGGGATTCCTTGAAGCTTTTGCTAAATATGAGGATTATAAAGCTTTGAGATAAAGAAACGGATGTGTTGTTGTAATAAATAATTATATTGTAATAGATAAATATTGTCCTTGGAAACTTTTAAACACTATATGCTTTAGTGTTCATGTATTCACCACATGTTTTGTGCTTGGAACATTAATTATAATGTTAATATTGGGTTTGTCTATTGATCCCAGAGCTTATATTGTGATTATATGGGAGGATGTTTCACCTATGTCAATCGCAACTGATCACCTTACTTCAAGATTCTGGATAGCACTGGAAGAAGGTTTGGTCACGAAGATCAGGATGAGCATAGCATATCATCCACAGCCTGATTGCCAGAGCAAGCGCATGATTCTTACTCTTGAAGACATGTTGTGTGCTTGTGTCCTTGCGTGTAGTAGTTACTGGGATGACTACTTGCCTCTAGCAGAATCTCTTAAAATAACACTTACCACTCGTCTATCGAAACAGCGTCTGGACGCAAGTGTTGTACTCCTATGTGTTGGCATGAAGAAGGAGAAACACCGATCGCCAGTCCCGCGTCACTTCAGCAGACTAACGACAAGATCCAAATTATCTGAAAACGTTTGGAACCGCTCAATCGAGGCAGAAGTCCTATCATGACCGTTGCCATAAACCTTTAGAATTCAAGAAGGATGATTGGGTCATATTGAAGGTCTCAGTGACGAAGGGTGTGTTCAGAATCAGCAAGCGCGACAAGCTAGCACCACGGTTCATTGGTCCTTTCATAATCATCAAACGCGTTGGAAATCAATTGTATCTCACATCTGAGGAAGTGCAAGGAAAACGAAAGTGAAAAGTGTGTCGATCATCCGAGCTATAAGATTAATGAGAAGCTACAATGCAATGAGCTAAAATGAAGAAGCTAAGAAACCGAGAAGTGCCAATGGTGTTGGTGTAGTGGAGAACTTCTCATGGAATATCTCAGACCTGGGAATCTGAACAAGACATGAGAGTTCGCTATCCATAGATTTTTTAGCCCTAGGTACTTTAAGGACGAAGTGCAAGCGTGGTGGGCTCATACTGTAACACCTAGCTTTCTAATTGTGCGCTTATGTTATGATTATGTGCAAGTTGACTTTTATGATGTAACTTGAAAGTTTAATGAAATTAATTGCTAAATAGTTGCAATTAAATTATGTATAATTTATATGGTGCATAATTGCGATTTAAATGATTTTATAAAGTTAAGTAAAAAAAGAGCATACAAGATATAGATTTATAACTTGTTAAGTTAAGAAATAAATAAAGTTAAGGGTTACAATTTTGTGGAAATAAAGATAGCAATGTTAATGGGGGTAAAAATGCAAAAAAGCCAAACCCAGTTAAAGAAAAACCCATTTCTTTCTTCTCTTCTTCAATTCACGCATCTGCTCATGTTTTTCTGAAGAACACACATGCAAGCCTCCATCTCTGTCTAACTTCTCCTTACAAATTCAAGCGATTGGAATAAAAGTTTTTAGAGGTAATTTAAATTTATATTGTTCATTTTTGTACACTGTGTGTGTGCGTGAGATGGGTTACGGCCTTAGTGGCCAAACCGAGACCCAACACCCAAATAAACATGAACTAGATGTTCAATCTTTTATTTAAATGTTATACCAAGCATATATGATCCATGATTTGGAGTTGAATTGGATTTTGGATGGAGAATTGGTCACTGGAAATGGAGTCCGTGACTTGTGAGTTAAAGGGAAAAAGTACTTTAACTTGGTAACTTAACTTCGTACCTCAACTTGGTACCTTATCTTAGTACCTCAACTTGGTACCTTAGCTTAGTACCTTAACTCATTACCCTAACTCAGTACCATAACTCAACAGTACCTTCAGTAGTACCTGGTCTTTATCTAATTTAAAGAACTTAGTTTGTGATACTAGTCAAAAGTCTAATAAAAAAAACATATATTTATGTTAGCTATAATGTATTAAAGTTTAATACATTATACATAAGACATAAAACAACAAGTTTTAGCTATAGAAATATATAGAAGACTTAAAGCATTAAAGTGAGACTAAAAGCATATTAGCAAGCTATGATATGTCATAGTTAACTGACAATGCATAAGATAGCACCTTATATATGAAAGCTAGTTATATTGATCTTATATACACTCTATAATGTTAATTTTAGACACTTCGTGCACGCCAGAGATAAGTTAAGGTGTTAAGTCCAGTTATGAGTCAAAGCTAAGTGCCAGAGTTATATTAAAGCATGTTAAAGCCTATTGATACTATTAAAGCCTAGTTAGCTGGTGCAAGCTACTCTAATTAATTCAAAGACTTTGGTGCAAGCATTACAGTACTGTGAGTAACACTTTATCATGTTTACATGTGTTTTATGTAAGTGAGACTTACTTTACTTCTATATGCTTTCTTTGGCCTTCAATAAAGCCTATGTGAGGGAAAGCGAACAATAAGGCACAAGCGGTACCCGACATAGCCAGATCTAATACTAGTTCTATAAATATGCATTAATTTACTGTTATTTTGCCTATCTTTCAATATATCATTCAACAAGCCTTGCTAAGCGTCATGTTTGTGCATTTCATAAGCATTTTACATTACTGCAAGCAAATCTTATGCTTACCACTATCCCAAGCATATATACGGGAAGCTAGCCCGGTATTACAGACTAATCATCTATAGCATTAACCCTGGTGGTAACATTTCCTTTCTCAACGTGCATTGTCTCAATTTGTGCAATCAAATATCTTGGTGCAAGCAATTACTGTGGTGCAAGCTCTCTCTTCATGTAGCCTTTTATAGGCATATTTCTTTTAGCCACATATCATACATGCATCATAATTATCTGTTATCTCACTAAGCAATTAGCTTACAGTTGCTACTTCACAATTTTACAGGCAAAGGTAAAGAACAAGTTGGACCATTGTCTTAAGTCTACAAACTGATCATGTGACCCGGCCTCCCATATCGGAATTAAAGAGAATCTAGGGAAGTACACACAACCGAAGTGTGACAATACTGGCCGCACCTGGAACAACGTAAATTCTCTAGGGCACACGGCCCTACATCGCGGCAGCGACCCCGCTGACAATCTCTCTCAACAGCTGCCAGACTCCAAACTTTACTACCCAATTCCCTGGAACCCCCCTACTGACATTGCCCTGGCTCTGACTCGGCCTCTGACTATAACCCTGTTATCTCTGGCGCTGACCAAGACTCTGCCTATACCCACACTACGTATCACCTTGCCCTGCTCACGACGGGCCCCTGAACTCTATCCTCATGGCTCAGAATATCCTCCCTGTTGGCTCTCCCTGTAAAATCTTGAGGGCCCTGGTCCGTAGCTCGACTACTCAACCCGATGTCTCAGAGGCGCCGACTGCTCCCTCTTCCTCCCAATCTCCCTCTCTCTATGTCTTGCATACTCCATAGGAGATGAAAAAGTAGGGTGACATATCATCTCCACAATCTCCCGAGTATCAAATCTCAGTCCCTCAATGAATATACTGACCTTTCGATCCTCTGTAGCCACCTGATGTGGCACAAACTGTGCCTTATCGTTAAACGTATCAATATACTCCTGAAAGGACATGGATCCTTGTTGCAGATGGATAAACTCACACTCCAACTCCCATCTCGTGTCATGTGGATAATACTATAGCTTAATCTCAGTCCTGAATTCCTTCCAAGTCATGAATTAGGCTACATCGACCACTCTAGCACTCACCACGGAACCCCACCATTGCAGTGCCCCTCCCTTCATCAGGTTGGAAGCATTGCTCACTATATCAGCTTTCTCAACATCGGCAATCCTGAATGCTACCTTAATCTCTCGCAGCCATTCTAGTGCCTTCGAGGCACCGACTCCCCCGGAGAACGCAGAAGGGTGTCCCGTCATAAAGTCCTTAAAGGTGCCTCTCATCAGCTGGATAGAAGAAGCACCAGCCCCAGACCCTGACCCGATCTCTGGCAGGGGTAACGGACCTTACCCCGGGCCGTTCTCTGTGCTTGAAAGCGATCATCGAAGAAGTGGCCTAATATCGAGTAAATCTCAGACCTACGCACATATTCATCACCTCTAGACTCGTCTCCTTGAGGCCCGCTGCCCACACGGTCCATAACCACCTACACAATAAAGTAATATGTAACATCCGGCACTAAACCAGGTTAGCAACAATGACCTAATCTGTATTTAATAGCCAATTATAACCTAATCAGTGGTCATTAGAAATTAATCAAGTGATTAACAAGGTTTATTAGAAAATTCAACTCAATTAGAATCAAATTCATCGGTTTTAGCTATAGAAATATATAAAAGACTTAAAGCATTAAAGTAAGACTAAAACCATATTAGCAAGCTATGATATGTCATAGTTAACTGACAATGCATAAGATAGCACCTTATATATGAAAGCTAGTTATATTGATCTTCTATACACTCTATAATGTTAATTTCAGACACTTCGTGCACGCCAGAGATAAGTTAAGGTGTTAAGTCCAGTTATGAGTCAAAGCTAAGTGCCAGAGTTATATTAAAGCATGTTAAAGCCTATTGATACTATTAAAGCCTAGTTAGCTGGTGCAAGCTACTCTGATTAATTCAAAGACTTTGGTGCAAGCATTACAGTACTGTGAGTAACACTTTATCATGTTTACATGTGTTTTATGTAACTGAGACATACTTTGCTTCTATATGCTTTCTTTGGCCTTCAATAAAGCCTATGTGAGGGAAAGCGAACAATAAGGCACAAGCAGTACCCGACATAGCCAGATCTAATACTAGTTCTATAAATATGCATTAATTTACTGTTATTTTGCCTATCTTTCAATATATCATTCAAGAAGCCTTGCTAAGCGTCATGTTTGTGCATTTCATAAGCATTTTACATTACTGCAAGCAAATCTTATGCTTACCACTATCCCAAGCATATATACGGGAAGCTAGCCCGGTATTACAGACTAATCATCTATAGCATTAACCCCGGTGGTAACATTTCCTTTCTTAACGTGCATTGTCTCAATTTGTGCAATCAAATATCTTGGTGCAAGCAATTACTGTGGTGCAAGCTCTCTCTTCATGTAGCCTTTTATAGGCATATTTCTTTTAGCCACATATCATACATGCATCATAATTATCTGTTATCTCACTAAGCAATTAGCTTACAGTTGCTACTTCACAATTTTACAGGCAAAGGTAAAGAACAAGTTGGACCATTGTCGTAAGTCTACAAACTGATCATGTGACCCGGCCTCCCATATCGGAATTAAAGAGAATCTAGGGAAGTACACACAACCGAAGTGTGACAATACTGGCCGCACCTGGAACAACGTAAATTCTCTAGGGCACACGGCCCTACATCGAGTCAGCGACCCCGCTGACAATCTCTATTAACAGCTGCCGGACTCCAAACTTTACTACCCAATTCTCTGGAACCCCCCTACTGACATTGCCCTGGATCTGACTCGGCCTCTGACTATAACCCTGTTATCTCTGGCGCTGACCCAGACTCTGCCTATACCCACACTACGTATCATCCTTGCCCTGCTTACGACGGGCCCCTGAACTCTGTCCTCGTGGCTCAGAATATCCTCCCTGTATAATCTTGAGGGCCCTGGTCCCTGGCTCGACTACTCAACCCGATGTCTCAGAGGCGCCTACTGCTCCCTCTTCCTCCCAATCTCCCTCTCTCCATGTCTTGCATACTCCATAGCAGATGAAAAAGTAGGGTGACATAACATCTCCACAATCTCCCGAGTATCAAATCTCAGTCCCTCAATGAATATACTGACCTTTCGATCCTCTGTAGCCACCTGATGTGGCGCAAACTGTGCCTTGTAGTTAAACGTATCAATATACTCCTGAAAGGACATGGATCCTTGTTGCAGATGGATAAACTCACACTCCAACTCCCATCTCGTGTCATGTGGATAATACTGTAGCTTAAACTCAGTCCTGAATTCCTTCCAAGTCATGTATTAGGCTACATCGACCACTCTAGCACTAACCACGGAACCCCACCATTGCAGTGCCCCTCCCTTCATCAGGTTGGAAGCATAGCTCACTATATCAGCTTTCTCAACATCGGCAATCCTGAATGCTACCTTAATCTCTCGCAGCCATTCTAGTGCCTTCGAGGCACCGACTCCCCCGGAGAACGCAGAAGGGTGTCCCGTCATAAAGTCCTCAAAGGAGCCTCTCATCAGCTGGATAGAAGAAGCACCAGCCCCAGACCCTGACCCGATCTCTGACAGGGGTAACGAACCTGACCCCGGGCCGCTCTCTATGCTTGAAAGCGATCATCGAAGAGGTGGCCTAATATCGAGTAAATCTCAGACCTACGCACATACTCATCACCCCTAGACTCGTCTCCTTGAGGCCCGCTGCCCACACGGTCCATAACCACCTACACAATAAAGTAATATGTAACATCCGACACTAAACCAGGTTAGCAACAATGACCTAATCTGTATTTAATAGCCAATTATAACCTAATCAGTGGTCATTAGAAATTAATCAAGTGATTAACAAGGTTTATTAGAAAATTCAACTCAATTAGAATCAAATTCATCGGTGCGATGAAGGGGGAAATCAATTAATCCGATCGATTTACGATATGAGGGATTAATTCAACTAAGTACATAATTAAATTATGATTAGTGACACTAATCATACACTAATACAATTACTTAACATTAATTATGCAAGACTAAAACAATTCATTAAAACAATGCATCCATAAGTATTTATAAAATTACAAGAAAAGGAAAAATACAAGAATACATTTCTGAATACATTTATACAAAAAAAAAAAAATACATGTAAAAATACATGTATGGCCGGCCATTAGGCCATGTGGTGTATTAGAGTTTGACTTTTATTTAAATAATATTACTTTAAACACCATCATTTTGTTTAAAAGTGTACACAACTTTTGTCTCCCATGCCTTTCATCATTTGAAAGACCAAAAATTTCTCTATAAATAGGAAGGAATTTCATTCATTTTATTCACACCAAAATCCTCTTTTCTCTCCTATTAAATCCGGCCAACATACACACACATCACAAACTTTGGCATTCAAGTGTTCTTCAAGAAATTCAAGAGTTTTGGTGCATATCTTGCAAAGGATTTCAACTTCTACTCAAAATCATATTCTAAATACTTCAAAGTAAGTAAATACTAACTTATTTCATCTTATATTTATGTTGATATAAGTCTTGCATAATATATATAATCACCAACAACAACAAGTTTCATAAAAACTCAAGTTTATAAGTTTCTAGTTTTTATTTTTAAGTTGTTTCTTTAAATATGTTTATGAATATATGCACACATTATAAAAGTGTTAATATTATGAAAACATGTGATATATATGTGTTTTTATAACTTTTATAACTTTTATACAAGTAGTCTTTGAATAAACAACAAGAATCATAAGTTGTTTCAAGTTTATAAACTACGGATTTTCGGCAGAAAATTTATATCGACTTTGAAAA
>JAANYP010001230.1:26062-127575 GCA_020465985.1 Centrapalus pauciflorus | reverse complement strand
TTAGTATTTTCGGCTGATATGATTCGTCAAGTGCTGCAGTTGGGCACTCAGGAGCAAGAAGCTGGTCCTATAGAATTTCCGATGAATATAAGGCAAGCGGCCTTTCAAAGAATGGGGTACAGCCTCGATGTGACAAAAGTGTCATACATGAAAAGTGGATTGATAGGACAATGGAGGTTTTTGGCGCATGTATTTATGGTGTGTTTTGCTGCGAAAAAGGCAGGGTTTGACTATATTGTCGCGAAGATTCAATCGGGGATTATCGCAATGGTGTATAATCGCCCATATAGTTTTTCAGAGATGATCTTTTCGGAGTTTGTTCATCAGATATCTGCTCCCGAAAATCAGCAGTTTTTGCTCTATCCGAGATTCATTATGATGTTGATCAGACACTTTTTGCCGAACTTGCCAATAACAAATGACTTTCAGAGTGTTGCCATCCTGGAAAAAAGGAATTTTCGCTGATTGTTCCTCACACCGAGGAAGATTGGCTGTTCCTGTTGCTCGTCCATTGTTCGGAGCTATTGTGGATAGGGATTTTCAAGCCCCGGAAGATGCCAACTGGGCAGGGGTCGTTGAGTTTCCACAACAACAACAACAGCAACAACGTCAACAGCAACAACAACAGCAACAACAGCCTCGTGCTCGGCCACGTGATCCAAGACGCCGACAGAGACCAGCAGCGAGTCAAATTCCGGCAACCAGGCCTTCGACAAGCCAGCAACCAGAAGTTACAGAAGTCGGGCCCTCAAATATTCAAGAAGCTGGGCCCTCAAATATTGCGAGAGAAGCTGAACAGCTAAGCCAGACGCTTAATGAAATTTGGGAGGCAGGGCCTCATGCCAATGAAGATGTTGCAGCAGCATTGGTTGGTGAGCTGCTTAGTCCACCAGCAGATGAAGATGATATTTTTAGAGATGTGGAGGAATACGAGCCAGAAGGGGCAGATGACGGATTAACATCTTCAGAATCAGAATCAGAATCAGAAGAAGTTCCGGCAGCTGCAGTTCCTAATATTCAAATTGGAACTTATGGTTCGAGATTGATTATAAATGAAGGTGGTTCGAGGAGGCGCGTGACAGGGAATTGGAGGAGTCTGATTTTGAAGAAGAGGAAGTTTCTCAACTAGTGACAAGGCAACGGGCCAAACGTCACAGGTTCATGCAAGGATCATCTTCAGCTCCTGTAGAACAACCAGAAATTCCACAACATCAAGAACCTCAAACCACCAGTCCACCACCACCACCACCTCAAGATGAACCGTATATACCATCACCGTTCATTCCTACTCCTATACAGGCCATTCCATCTACCTCGACCACATACACTGACAATCAAAGGTTTCTGCAGCTTAAAGCTCGCGTTGACTTCCAGAATGTCCAAATCTTAAGCCTAGCAAAGGGCGATCTCGAGTTTATCAGCTAGGTGAGTGCCGTTTCGGAGAGAATTAGTACGTAGGATCGTTCGTGTGTCGTTCGTTCAGCATCTAATAGTCTCCGTGTTCCGTTGGTTGAGAGTTGTCCGTCTAACCGTCAACGAGGATTCCGCACTCGTTCACGGATCCGCGTCTAGATAGATCTTGCAGTCGTAGACCTTACAAGTTATGCCGATTTGAAGAAGATTGTGGAGGAAGTCCAGGAAGAGAACGTAGAATTGAAAACTTTTGTTTGCGATCAAGCAGCTGAGATAAGGTCGATGCGCTCCCTAATTGAGCAGTTAATGAAAAATTTACAGGCTCAGGGGGAGACATCGTGCCGAGATCAGGAGGTGCAGAGAAGAGATGATCATGAAGGCGATGATCCCGGTGCGAATAAAGAGATTGAGTCTGTAGATTTTCCTGCAGCTCAAGTTACACAAATTAAGGGGGGAGCCAAGTACAGAAGGAGAAGAAGGAGGATCTAGAAAAGAAGCAGGTTCCTCGAGGGTTCTGGACAGTGACATGATTGATGCACTGAAGGACATAGAGGAAGAGCTTATGGATTTTGACGATGAAGAAGAAGAGTTAGAAGAAGGAGAATTTATTCCAGAGGAGGTTGTGGACTGGAAATCAGAAGATGAAGTGTTGGATGATGAAGACGATCAAGTCAATGAGGTTATTATCAATTCACAACCTATCACGGAGCTATATGAAGGACAAAATCATAATGTGATTGACATTGACTATATCAAGGTAGCCTCAGTCGAGGACAAAGAACTTGAAGAGGCCGAGAAGGAGCCATCTAGAACTGACTTGATAAATCTTTGGTTCAAGAAAGAGGAAAAGAAAGATCGTTTGAAGATGAAGAAGAAAATGAGAGTTCCAGGTGCTGGAAACTTCTCAGGAGGCATTATAAGCTGGTTCTTTGACAAAGAACTGCAGCTATTTATCTTGAAAAGAAGAGATGGACTACAATACTTGAGGCGAACACTAAAAGCATTTAACTCATTGCCCAAGATTGAAGTAAAGGAGCTTGCATGGAAAGAATTAATTAATATAGGTGAAGACCAGTACGCTGAGGTTGTGGCAAGAATTATAAGGAAAGAAGGAAGATCAGGAAAGTTTGAGCGACTCAAGCCAAGGACCGGAAAGAGGGTCGAGGATCAGTCGAGAATAGATCCTCATACAGGTAGGCCACGGGCCAGGATGGTATACAAACCTGTGAGGTGTCTAAAGAAAGTACCAATGAAATCGATGCCACAGAACGTTTTGAGCAACATGAAATGGTGGTACCTCGAGATTGACACTGCTGAAGCCATCATGGAGGATCAAGACGAGCAGGTCATTTTGAAGGTATATGATCCACTGCATTTGATAAACCTATCAAAGGACGACCTGAAGAAGCTTCATGATCAGCCTATCTTCTTTACTGAACCATGGAGATCTGAAGCAAGGAAGTTCCAAAAGGTAGATAAAGTTTGTATAGATGCTGGATTATATGCAGGTAGTAGTATATATAGCTCTAGTACTTAAATTTGATATAATTTAAATAATTAGAAGCTATCGTCAAGGGGGAGTCTGTTGGTACACCCTGTGTGACGATAGCAGTCTAATCGATCTGCATTATGGTTTAAGTAATATTCTGAGTATTAACAAGTGTTTTGATATATATGTTTAATATGTGTTTGTCTGTTATTGATTGTGTGTTTGAACTTGATGTAACATATTACAAGAAGTTCAAACATAAAGGTCAAAGATTAACTCAAGCATAAGTAAAACATAAGTTTCATCACTTAAGAGTTTAAGTGTTTTTGGCTAGATTCGAATTACTTAAGGGAATACATTCGAATCTGAGATAGATTCGAATGAGACCTTAGATTCGAATGGGCTAGATTCGAGGATGTCAATATGGACAGACTCGAATGGGCCTTGGGCCAGATTCGAGTTTGGCCCACATCAGACTCGAATCAGGGTCTATAATTAGGGATAGACTCGAATAATTAGAGGACTTTTTGCAGAATTCGTGAGGAATTAAGCAAGAGGCGATCTCGAGTTTATCAGCTAGGTGAGTGCCGTTTCGGAGAGAATTAGTTCGTAGGATCGTTCGTGTGTCGTTCGTTCAGCGTCTAATAGTCTCCGTGTTCCGTTGGTTGAGAGTTTGTCCGTCTAACCGTCAACGAGGATTCCGCACTCGTTCACGGATCCGCGTCTAGATAGATCTTGCAGTGGTAGACCTTACAATATATATATATATATATATATATATATATATACTTGACGTTTTAAGTGAATTTTATTTATAAACTTGTAATGTTGGGTAATTTAAGACATAAAAATCTATAAATATATATATCATCATATATTAGAGATATTAAGTCCTTATTATCATTTAGGACCCGTTTAATCTCGCTCGGTGCATCATCCGTCCCTTTACGCTAAAAAGCACTTTACGCTAGTTTTTACCATCACACGCTCGGTGAGTTCTCATAGCCCCTATTTTCACACAGTTATGTTTTGGGATGAAATACATGCTTCGTTTTTATATGGACGAGAAAATATCTTCATTTCTATTATGTATTACACATGTGGTTCCATTAGCCCTTATATCATGAACCGTTAATTGCATTTATTTGTAAGCACGAATATATTGTGGATAGATCTATTGGGAGTCATGTCCCCCACTCGCGTTAGTTCGGGTTGGCTAACAGCGGGTGCATATATATTCAACACACGGTATTACGTATGGGAATACTGCAAATGGCAAACTCATTTTAAATTAAGCTTCTGTTGCATGATGGTTATATGTAACACATAACAAGGAATTTATGATTTTATAAATTCAATCTCTATTATTGTTGTCCATACAAGTCAGATTTACGTGTAAACCTATTTACGTGTAAACCTATGAGCTCACCAACAATATTGTTGACGTATTTTAGCATGTATTTTCAGGAAATTAAGGCAAGTCCATCACATCGGTAGTATTTTCAAGCTTCCGCATTTAAGGAGTCGCACTCAGTTTCAAACCATCGGAGATTTATTTGCATTATTTTGGATGATTTAATTTTGTATTTAAATCTCTGTACCTCGCGAACTTCTCTTTATCATTTTGGGTTATGTAAAACTTTTATATCTTTTAAAGTTACGTCGATGTATTTTTGAAAACGTCCTTATAGTGGTCGTTCATTATGATTATGGTTACGCTTCCACGACGTCGCGCTTCGTTGCCAACCGGGGTAACGGGGTGTGACAGATTGGTATCAGAGCCATAGTTATAGTGAACTAGGATGCATTAGTACCCTAGACTATAACTGCACATAAGATTTACTGATTTTAGAAATATTTTGTAACTAACTAAAAGATTATTAATGGATCCTGATAGCAGAAAACATGTCTCACACGGAGACTATCGTCTTGTCAGATTCAGAGGATGAGTACACCCCTACGAGCCCCGCAGCCACTGAGATTTTCACTGAAGGAGAAACATCTGAGGAAGAAGACCCCTCTAAAGACCCAATGGAGGAGTCAGAAGAGGAACCAATGGAAGAAGATAATGCTGGAGAGAATCCACCGCCCCCAACAGTCCCCGCTCGCATTCCATACCACCCGGCAGAGCCGTCATTTAAGCCATATCGGCCTTACCCAAATGGCCCTAAAATGTTGTACACACCCCGAAAGCGGGTGAACACGCCAAGAAGGGAGTCTATTCCCATCCCGACTCCCCAGCCCAATCCCCCACCGCCACACCGACGTGTAGACGCCCGACGATGGGGCTGGATACCTAAAACCCTCCATGAATGGAGGAAAGAGGAAGGAGTCCCTCCCCACTTTGAGATCGGAGGACCATCCTCCGCACCTATCCTGCCACTCACTCAAGAACCCACCGAACAGACCATGCCACTTTTGGTAACACGGTCTACCAGGCATGATCGCCAAATTCGGTCACTTAACCAAGATATCGGAGAGATGACCACTCGTTTACAGCGGGAGGAGTTACAAAACTCCAACATATACTGGGCCAATCAGCACGCCCTTGCCATTCAGCAGGACAGACTGAACGAGCTCCGGCAGTAGTTAGCCGAGAGCAGGGCCCGCAATGAGGAGGTGGCACAGCGCCTCAATGCTCTAGAAAAGGGAGAGACCCCTGATCACTCCCGCACCTAGTACCCCCTCTATCTTTGTAATATTAGGAACTTATTATGTAATAGTGTAGGACTAAAATTTTCGGGTAATAACCCGCCCCCAATGTAAGAAAATTATGAATGATTAATGGAAATTGCAAGTTATTTATGAAATTATGTTTGATGATTATAGTGTTGCGCCTTAATAAAAATTTACATCTTTAAGATTCAACTTCTTACGCTATGCTATTTTATTTAAACTTTAAGATAATGCCGCCGAGACGAGTTATGAGCACCGCAAAAATTGAGGAACTAGTTGCACAAAGAGTGGCTGCTATTATAGCCACTTACGAGACCAACAGAAACAGTTCAGCTAACGGAGATGGTGGTGCTAGCCGCACTACGGGAGGAACTGAAACCCATCCTAAGGGTTACGGAATTAAGGGGTTTTTGAGCTGCAAGCCCCGATACTTCAATGGGACCGAAGGAGCCGTCGGATTAGTACGAAGGTTCGAAAAGTTGGAATCTGTCTTCCGTGTTAGTGGATGCATAGAAGGAGACAAAGTAAAGTTTGCCACCCACACTCTGCAAGACAGTGCCTTGACATGGTGGAACTCGTACACCCAGTCTGTGGGAATTGATGCAGCTAACCAACTCGCCTGGACCGAGTTGAAGCAGATGATGACCGATGAGCACTACCCTAGGAATGAGCTACAGAAAATGGAGTCAGAGTATTGGAATCTGGCTATGAAGGGAACGGATGTAGCGGGGTACACCAACCGATTTCATGAACTAAGTATTCTGTGCCCTCAGATGGTGACCCCAGAGTACAAGAAAATCAAACGTTACATTTGGGGACTCGCTCCTCAAATTCAAGGTAATGTCACTGCCTCCAACCCATCCACCATACAGGATGCCATCAGGTTGGCCAACAATCTAATGGATCAAGTGTCCCGGAGGAATGAAGCCAAAGCCGGGGAAAACAAGAGGAAGTGGGAAGACAGGTCCGGAAAGAATACGGGTTCGCAATCCAAGAAGCCCGAGACCATCAAGGCTTATGTAGCAGGAACTGAGTCAAGGAAAGGCTACACGGGTACCAAGCCTTTCTGCACCCAATGCACCTTTCATCACAACAAGGGTCCCTGCCCAACTTGTGGAAAATGCAAACGTATAGGCCATGTAGCCAAAGACTGTAAGTTTGGAACCCCGGGTGTCAATGGCGGCAATCAAAGAGGCTGCTTTGAATGTGGAGCTACTGGGCACTTCAAGAGTGAGTGCCCGAAGTTGAGAAATGGTGGAGGAGCTCAGGGGAGAGCTTTCGTTTTAGGAGCAGGTGACGCTCGTCAGGATCCCCACGTGGTATCAGGTACGTTTCTTTTAAATGACATTTACGCTTACGTACTCTTTGATACTGGGGTTGATAGGTGCTTTATATCTGATAAGTTTAGTAAGCAATTGAATGTCACTCCTTTTCCCTTAGACAACTCTTATACTATAGAACTGGCTGACGGTAAAATAATAGAGGCAAGTAGTATCATTAAGGAATGCACACTGAAGCTGCCAGATCATCCCTTTAAGATAGACTTGATGCCTATAGAACTCGGAAGTTTTGATGTAGTAGTTGGTATGGATTGGTTGTCACACAATCATGCCGAGATTTTGTGTGGTAAGAAAGTCGTACGGATACCACTCCACAAGAAGAAGTTCCTAACAGTCCAAGGGGAGAGAATGAACTGACAGTTGAATGTCATATCCGGCCTAAGAACATTAAAGTGCCTTAGGAAAGGTTGCCATGCAGTACTGGTACAGATTGTAGAAAAAGAGTCGGAGGAGAAGCGACTCGAGGATATTCCAGTGGTTTGTGACTATCCGAAGGTTTTCCTGGAAGATTTTCCAGGACTTCCGCCATCTTGGCAAGTAGAGTTTCAAATCGATTTGGTGACGGGAGCTGCACCGGTCGCAAGAGCCCCATATAGACTCGCTCCTTCTGAAATGCAAGAGCTATCCAATCAATTACAAGAGTTGATGGATAAAGGATTCATTCGACCAAGTTCCTCACCTTGGGGAGCTCCGGTCTTGTTCGTTAAAAAGAAAGACGGATCCTTCAGAATGTGCATAGACTACCAAGAGCTAAACAAGTTAACGGTAAAGAACCGCTACCCTCTTCCCAGAATTGACGACCTGTTTGACCAACTACAGGGATCTAGCTTCTACTCTAAGATTGATCTGCGATCCGGTTATCATCAAGTAAAGGTTCGGGAAGAAGACATTCCCAAGACAGCATTCAGAACTCGTTATGGACATTACGAATTCCAGGTAATGCCATTCGGTTTGACCAACGCACCAGCCGTATTCATGGACCACATGAATCGTGTGTGTAAACCGTATCTGGACAAATTTGTAATAGAGTTCATAGACGATATTCTCATCAATTCCAGAAATAAGGAGGAGCATGAACAGCATCTCAAGCTGTTGGAGTTGTTAGAGAAGGAACAGTTATACGCCAAATTTTCAAAATGTGAATTTTGGTTGCGAGAAGTTAAATTCCTTGGACATGTGATCAACAGCCAGGGAATCCAAGTTGATCCATCAAAAATCGAGGCCATAAAGAACTGGGCGACTCCTAGAACCCCCACGGAAATCCGCCAATTTCTTGGACTTGCCGGTTATTATAGGCGATTTATTGAAAACTTCTCAAAGATAGCAGGTTCCCTAACAGAGTTGACTCGGAAGGATGTAAAATATACCTGGGGTGAAGAGCAAGAAAAGGTGTTTCAATAGTTAAAGCAAAGATTGTGTAGTGCACCAATTCTGTCCTTACCTGAAGGGACTGACAATTTTGTGGTCTACTGTGATGCCTCACACAATGGATTAGGTTGTGTGCTCATGCAAAGGGATAAAGTCATTGCTTACGCATCACGACAGCTCAAAATTCACGAGGTGAATTATACGACTCATGACTTAGAGCTTGGAGCAGTGGTGTTTGCTCTCAAAATATGGAGGCACTGCCTGTATGGAACTAAGTGCACGGTGTTCACAGACCATAAAAGCCTTCAGCATATTCTGAATCAGAAAGAGTTAAATATGAGGCAACGTCGTTGGGTTGAACTACTTAGCGACTGTGACTGCGAAATTCGTTATTATCCGGGGAAGGCGAATGTCGTGGCTGATGCCCTAAGCCGAAAGGAACGAGTTAAGCCATTAAGAGTCTGAGCTTTGGTCATGACTATACAGTCAAACCTAAACTCTCAAGTTCGCAAGGCACAAGAAGAGGCAATCAAGGAGGGTAATCTACTGGATGAAGCCTTGAGAGGTATGGATAAGCAGTTTGAAATCAAGTCAGATGGATGTCGATACTTCATGGGCAGAATTTGGCTACCAAAACTCGGAGGAGTAAGGAAGCTGGTCATAGATGAAGGGCATAAAACAAGATATGCTATTCATCCAGGGTCAGATAAGATGTATCACGACTTGAAGGGAATGTACTGGTGGCCAAATATGAAGGCTGACATTGCTACCTATGTCAGCAAGTGCTTAACATGTTTGAAGGTTAAGGCTGAGCACCAAAAACCATCAGGATTGCTAGTTCAACCAGAAATACCCCAGTGGAAGTGGGAAAACATCACCATGGATTTCATCACCAAGTTGCCAAAGACTTCTGGAGGTTATGACACTATTTGGGTGATTGTGGATCGACTTACCAAAACCGCACATTTCCTTCCAATCAAGGAGACTGATAAGATGGATAAGTTAACACGAATCTATCTTAAAGAAGTCGTCTCAAGGCATGGAGTGCCAGTATGAATTATATCGGACAGGGACAGCCGGTTCACATCAAGATTTTGGCAGTCATTGCAAGAAGCACTGGGTACACGTCTAGATATGAGCACAGCCTATCACCCGCAAACGGATGGTCAGAGTGAAAGGACGATTCAGACGTTGGAAGACATGTTAAGGGCATGCGTCATCGATTTTGGCAAAAGTTGGGACAGGCACCTGCCATTAGTCGAGTTTTCCTATAACAACAGCTATCACTCGAGCATTAAGACCGCCCCATTCGAGGCACTCTACGGGCGAAAATGTCGATCACCTCTTTGTTGGGCTGAAGTAGGAGATAGTCAGATTACTGGACCTGAGATCATCCAGGAGACTACAGAAAAGATAGCCCAGATTCGTAACCGATTAAAGATCGCGCGGGATCGACAGAAAAGTTATGCAGACGTTCGACGGAAGGATTTGGAATTCCAAGTGGGAGATCAAGTAATGTTAAAAGTCTCACCTTGGAAGGGCGTAATCCGTTTTGGGAAACGAGGAAAACTCAATCCTCGTTATATCGGACCATCCAAGATCACCAAAAGAATTGGCCCGGTAGCTTACCGACTCGATCTGCCCCCAGAGCTTAGTAACGTCCATAATACCTTCCACGTGTCCAATCTTAAGAAGTGTCTGGCTGATGAAACACTCGTTATACCCATGGATGAGCTAGAATTAGACTATAAGTTGAACTTCATTGAACAACCTGTAGAAATAATGGACCGAGAAGTCAAGAAATTAAAGCACAACCGGATCCCGATAATAAAAGTCAGATGGAACTCTAAGCGAGGTTCTGAGTTTACGTGGGAACGCGAAGATCAGTTCCGGGAAAAATACCCTCACCTGTTCTCAAGTACTCAAGAAATGGAGAACACGAGCTAATTTCGGGACGAAATTCCCTTAACAGGGGGAGACTGTAACATCCGGCACTAAACCAGGTTAGCAACAATGACCTAATCTGTATTTAATAGCCAATTATAACCTAATCAGTGGTCATTAGAAATTAATCAAGTGATTAACAAGGTTTATTAGAAAATTCAACTCAATTAGAGTCAAATTTATCGGTGCGATGAATCGGGAAATCAATTAATCCGATCGATTTACGATATGATGGATTAATTCAACTAAGTACATAATTAAATTATGATTAGTGACACTAATCATACACTAATACAATTACTTAACATTAATTATGCAAGACTAAAACAATTCATTAAAACAATGCATCCATAAGTATTTATAAAATTACAAGAAAAGGAAATATACAAGAATACATTTCTAAATACATTTATACAAAAAAAAATATAAATACATGTATAAATACATGTATGGCCGGCCATTAGGCCATGTGGTGTATTAGAGTTTGACTTTTATATAAATAATATTACTTTAAACACCATCATTTTGTTTAAAAGTGCACACAACTTTTGTCTCCCATGCCTTTCATCATTTGAAATACCAAAAATTTCTCTATAAATAGGAAGACATTTCATTCATTTTATTCACACCAAAATCCTCTTTTCTCCTCTCTTAGAACCGGCCATATACACACACACATCACCAACTTTTGCATTCAAGTGTTCTTCAAGTGTTTTTAGTGCAAACCTTGCAAAGATTTCAACTTCTACTCAAAATCATATTCCAAATACTTCAAAGTAAGTAAATACTAACTTATTTCATCTTATATTTATGTTGATATAAGTCTTGCATAATATATATAATCACCAACAATAACAAGTTTCATAAAAACTCAAGTTTATAAGTTTCTAGTTTTTATTTTTAAGTTGTTTCTTTAAATATGTTTATGAATATATGCACACATTATAAAAGTGTTAATATTATGAAAACATGTAATATATATGTGTTTTTATAAATTTAATAACTTTTATACAAGTAGTCTTTGAATAAACAACAAGAATCAGAAGTTGTTTCAAGTTTATAAACTACGGATTTTCGGCAGAAAATTTATATCGACTTTGAAAAATCATAACTAATTCATAACTCAACGAAATGAGTTGATTCTTGTCTCAAAAGTTAGATCTATGTCTTAACTATAGATCTGTAATTTTGCATAATTTATTTTGGAGTTTAAGACCTTCAGAAACTATTTGGGCAACCGAAAGTTTGACAGCTCAAAAATGGCCAACATATTAACTAGCTTTTTCACCCACCTAAACATCTCGAAAAATGGCCGTTCTTGATTCTAAAAATCCTTTGTATATAGTAGTTTAATGTCCTAGAAAACCAAAGTCTAAAACATTTTGGAGCTTGGTCAAAAACAACCTCAAAGTAGGCCGGAAAACCTCCGAAAAAGCTGGAAAATTATATATGTATATATACTTGACGTTTTAAGCGAATTTTATTTATAAACATGTAATGTTGGGTGATTTAAGACATAAAAATCTATAAATATATATATCATCATACATTAGAGATATTAAGTCCTTATTATCATTTAGGACCCGTTTAATCTCGCTCGGTGCATCATCCGTCCGTTTACGCTAAAAAGCACTTTACGCTAGTTTTTACCATCACACGCTCGGTGAGTTCTCATAGCCACTATTTTCACACTGTTATGTTTTGGGGATGAAATACATGCTTCGTTTTTATATGGACGCGAAAATATCTTCATTTCTATTATGTATTACTCATGTGGTTCCATTGGCCCTTATATCATGAACTGTTAATTGCATTTATTTGTAAGCGCGAATATATTGTGGATAGATCTATTGGGAGTCATGTCCCCCACTCGGGTTAGTTCGGGTTGGTTAACAGCGGGTGCATATATATTCAACCCACGGTATTACGTATGGGAATACTGCACAGGGCAAACTCATTTTAAATTAAGCTTCGGTTGCATGATGGTTATATGTAATACATAACAAGGAATTTATGATTTTATAAATTCAATCTCTATTATCGTTGTCCATACAAGTCAGATTTACGTGTAAACCTATGAGCTCACCAACAATATTGTTGACGTATTTTAGCGTGTATTTTCAGGAATTAAGGCAAGTCCATCACATCGGTAGTATTTTCAAGCTTCCGCATTTAAGGAGTCGCACTCAGTTTCAAACCATAGGAGATTTATTTGCATTATTTTGGATGATTTAATTATGTATTTAAATCTCTGTACCTCGCGAACTTCTCTTTATCATTTTGGGTTATGTAAAACATTTATATCTTTTAAAGTTACACCGATGTATTTTTGAAAACGTCCATATAGTGGTCGTTCATTATGATTATGGTTACGCTTCCACGACGGCGCACTTTGTTGCCAACCGGGGTAACGGGGTGTGACATAATAACACATAATAACTCTGCAGATGACTACATACTACTTGTTTATCACCTAGAAGATCTACTTCGGATTACAATCCAAGGATCTAGACCACATGATTTAAGCTTAAGCATCCACTAGATACTAAACCTCTTAAACCTAGGCTCTGATACCAAGCTTGTAACGTCGTCGATATACTCCCCAATGACTTGTAAATAACACGCCAACAGACATATAGTATAATAATTCCTAACTGTTCCCAAGATAAATACGTGTAAACCTCGATAATTTAAAACTTTAATGTACATAGTAAGTCACAGCAAATCATGTTTAAGTTACACAATATCTAGAGTATGTATATATAATCTAAAAAATATAACAACCTCTAAAATAGGTAGCTAAACTCCTCGGACTCTGAAGACGTAAACCTACTTGGGTCCAGTAGGCCTACTAGAACTCTGATCACCTGAGATACACACATTTAAAACACATGGTCAGCTAACATTGGTGAGAATGCAAGTGTTAGTAGTACAATTATTAAAACCTCAGTAAAAGATAGTAAACTCAGTTGTAAAGTGTTCAGCGTTCTCTACTAAACAAACATATGATATCTCACAAGCTAGCGCAGAAGAGGTACTCATCCCGTGCGGAAGAGTCCATTTACGCAAATCCTTAGACCTCATAAAGCAGTCGTCAGGAACTAAAAAGGGAATCTGGAGCGACCCGACCCCTGCCCAGCCGCGCGGTTTAATATCTCGGTAGCTCATGTGTCCCAAATGTCATATAACAAAACACAGTTATACATGCATGATAAGAACTCAGTAATAAAACTCGTAAGAAAGCTCGTAATGATCTCGTAAAGATACTCAGTAAAAGATCATCCAAGTATAAATAGATAATCATACAGGTATCCCAGAAAAACATGCAAACTCACCTAACCCTGAAGTTTAACCCATCAAGTCTCAGTTCCCTAAACGTATCCCAACCCTATCAACTCGAGACCCTGGAATCACAATATAATAACACGATATCATAATCACACCTCCATAACTCTATACACGCTTCCCAAATAACACACACAAACCAGAATACCCGAACACGTACCCCACGTAGCCCAAAACCCTAACTCTAAAACCTAGCCAGATCGCGTTCGTGCTCAAAGAGTCACGGTTGCACTGATCATTATGGTCACGCTCACTCGAACTCGATTGAGATCCCCATCGCGGTCATGCTCATACCGGTGCGGCTTGAGATCGACCCGTAACAGCCTACGACCCATCGCGCCCCGTGCTCATGGCAACGCGACCCAAGCTCAACTCAAGAACATCGCGACCCGCGATCACACGGCTGCGCTCACAGATAAACCGAACCAGTGGGCTCTGTTTCTCACTGACTAGGGGAATCACTCCCCAACTTGATCTCAGCTTCACATAACTTGTTTAATTTGTCGCGATTTGATTCAATAATACATATAAACTCAATTTACAATTCCAATAGCAATTAACAACCTTTATTTCACAAAATTAAGCTCAAAACTTACTTTAACTTTGGTGGTGAGGGTGATGACCAAGTTTGAAGCTTTGATCACACTTAAACTTTGATTATTGTTGCTGGTTGCTGCGAAAGTCGAAAATACACAACAACACCTTTAATCTTAGGTTTTGGAAGTGAGTAAGTGAACTAAGCAAGCAAGCATGTCCCTTATTTATACGTTTTTGTTATAACTAGGTTCGATACCCAATATCCGATCGTGTTATCATTAAACACAAACTAATATCACCTGGTTCCAATTTAATAAACAATTACTAAGATTATGAGCTTTTATAATAAAAAAAAAACTTACTCCCATAACCCGGTTAACTTATCATTTCGACACATGATGGTTCCACGTATAACTCAATAATTAGCCCAACTCGATAATAATATTTAAATCAACCCAATTAAGTAAGTACATGTACCTTACTCAAAAGTGGGATGTTACAAAACCAGGCCATAACTCTGTGTATAGAGACAATTAGAGTTAGCAACTAAGAATCAGATGATTACACGAGTCCTTTTTAAAGTGCCGACTTTACCCTTTGAATCTTTATGCATTATATTTATATGTGAATATATACTGGGCACTACGAGCTTCCACTCAGGTATGATCTTACCTTCCTTATTATTATGTGATACATATGCATGATCTTACCTTCTTTACACATTATATGCTATTGGATCTCAAGCCCCTTTGTGAATAGGTTAGTGAGGCCCGAGCTTTGCCAGAGATTGTAAGGTTACTTTAATTTCCATGTGCTATGTGCTTATGCGTTAGTTGCTGAGTCTAAACCCTTTTGTGTTCACTACCTGAGAAAGATTACATCTTCAAGTCTGAATGTGTATATCAGTGTGTCAGAAGATTGGGCAGCCATCTCCAAAGCAGAAGTAGGAGCTTGGGATTGCCTTTTGCATCTGTGGATAGTATGTTGTTTTAATTTCCTTTGGGACACTCTATGTATCCATATTTTATTTTTATGTGGTGATGTGGTTATCAGCTAGACAGGGTTGTTTGTATCGTGTTAGAAATTTAATTAATAGTGTTTGTTAAACCACTGACATTGTGTAGTAGTTATTATAAGACACATAGTCTCGATATGAACTTTGACAAGAGGACACCGAGACTACAAGTGTTGGGGTGAGGCTGACGTACTATTATGATCATCTTCGAATCTCAGAGTTTGTAGGATTGTACTAGTATTCAGTTGGTGTTGTTTAAGTAAAAGACCTAGAGACTTTTAGTCTCTCTATTGCCTTCCAAGTAACAAACTAAGTATAAGACTGAGAGACTCTAAGTCTCTCTAATAACATGAGAAATTTGCTATGTATGGGAATAGAAAGACTTTAAGTATCTCTACTCATTCAACAAATTTCTAAGTATGAGACCAAGAGACTGTAAGCCTCTCGGTCTTGAAACAGCAATACAGTACAATGCTTGAACATGATAAATAAGATCAAAAGCATACGAATTAGCTACAATAGATCAAGAATAACAACGAAAACACTGAATTGAATACAATAACGGGTTGTTTGTTTCACTGAATCCTGAAGGAATCTCTGGAATTGGAATGAGAATTCCATTCCTTTATATGTTTGGTTTGCTGAAGGAAAAGGAAAGAGAATTCCTTCTGACATAAAATTTTCTGTCCTCCATTGGAATCTATTTTCTTACCTAATAGGCAAAGAAATGAGATTCCATTCTCATATTACATATTTCCCGTCGACGTTAGCTACCATACCGACCGTACATCACCCACCCACCTTACATAACCATACTCACCTCCTAACCATACGTACCCACCCTACCCTACCTCTAACGTATCCTCACCTACCTACCCCACCAACACCGTACTCCATCCCACCATACCCCATCTCATCCTACTCCACCTCACGCCACCCTACCTACCCCACCCGAATCCTATCCTCACCTACCACACATCACCCTACCCACCCATCCTACTCCGCCACATCCTACCCTCACCCATCCCATCCCACTCACCCTACCTTACGTAACCAAACCCCACCCTATCCCACCAACATTACCCTACCCACCTCACCCATCCCAATGATATCCTTACCTACCATACCCAAACGCACCCACCCGTACTAACACATATGATCTTACCTCACCCACCCAAACCTTCCATACCCTACTTACCCTTACTCGCTCTACCCCACCCCACCTATCCCAGCAACCCTATCCTACTCCACCCAATCTTACCCCACCTACCGTACACCCACCCATCCCATCCCACTTTACAAAATAAATAGACTAATAACAAGGAATGAAGTTTAATTTCTTTCTATTCCATTCCTACCAACCATACAACAAGAAATGAAATTTAATTCCATTTCTTTCAGTTTTCCGTTCCTTTGACTGATTCTCTTCCTTCTGAAAATATTTTGCAAACCAAATGCCCCCTGATTATTATGAAGCTCATGTACATTATAAAATGACATGATTAACAGCATAAGCGTTATAAAGAACTAAAAGCACATAAAGCCAGAGACATAATGTGAAAGTGCGAAAGCAAAGGCAAGAGGCAAAGCTCATCTATTTCATGAGACAAATTAAAGCTAATACAGGGCAAGCAAGATTAATAAACCAATCTGTGAGTTATAGATTGTACTTCATGTTGCATGTTATGTAATTTGATACTCATGTTGTATCATAACATTTGTTAGGCATTCTTTTAACTCTAATAATCTTAAATAAGTTACACGGCATGATTTGTCAATCAGCTTTAGTTCAGCATACCAACATGTTACTTATTTCATCATTATCAACATATTCTTAGCTATTCAATTGCAAAGTTTAGCATCAACACTATTATAAGTGATTGGGTGGTAGTCTAAGCTATATTATGGTGTTATTTACATGATGAAAGCACAAGGGAAGCAGAGCATACTCCAATGATACCCACATAGCTTACTGGTAGCTAGCCCAGTACGTACGCTATTCCCACTTATGCGTGTGTGTGGTGTTATCATCATCCTACTCAACACTATTCATTAAAGTTTCAATGGCGGCAACAGTTTATATTGGATTGAGCAAAGTCGCGCACCTTGGCATATATTGATCGGTCCATTTGAGCAATAAGCAGGGCATGGCAGAGCAGCAAAACTCGCACATAAATACATGATTAATTGTAAATATCTACTAAATCACTAAACAAATTAGCTTACCAGTTGTTGCATATGTTTTTCGAGTAAAGGCAAAACTCGGTTGGACTAAGCTCTTAGGTTCAGACTTGGATCAAGTTTGAAGAACTTAGACCCCTACTCAACAATCATTTTGGGTATATAGCAGATGTTAAAGGCTTTGGGATGCTGGGTAGTGGATGTTGATGTACTTTTGATGTGATAGTGTAGCAAGTGTACCCTTTGTACTTAAATTTCAAATTTGGCTTGTAATAACTATTAACTTGTTAATTAATCTCTCTTAGTTGTTGATTGATATTTGCATTGCTATTGGGACCTACTTAATAAGACTTTTGTGAAAGCAAGGTCATACATAATTAGAATGGAAATTTTGTTCCGTTGTGTTGTTTGGCGATCAAAAGGAATGGAAAATTCCATTTTTTTAAAAAAACTTTATTAAGAAATCTACTATCTTTGAGGTAAAGATAAGGAAAAGGGTTTCCATTCCAAGGGTTTCTCTAACATTTCAGTACCCTCTATTTTAACCCTGAAAAACAAAAGCTCTGCTCTGCCTCCATACATTGACGGCAACTACTCCTTCACGATCGATGGCGGTGGCTCCTCACGGTCGACGGCGACCTTCTTGTCTTCATCTTTGACTGTATGTTGACCTTTTGTCTTCATCTTTGACGGCGGCTCCTTTATAGCGACGACCTTCTTCTTTTCATCTTCGACTATTTTACTGCTCCATCTTTGTCTACATCATCGACTGCTATATTTGTCTCCTGTTCAAGTGTCACGGATTTCTTCTCACTGATAGGCTCTTGATATTGCTTATTTCGATCTGATCTTTGTTCATACGTATATGTTATACAGCGATCTGAAACAAGGACAAAGCACTTCCATCGATCTTCTTATATATATATATATATATATATATATATCTGTGTGTGTGTGTGTGTGTGTTGTAAGACCCGTCCTTGATGAGAAGTCTTAACGACTAGGTACCAAATTTGCAATACAGTAACAATCATAACTAAGATAGATTATATTAAAGTGCGGAATTAAGTTATAGTACAGAAATTAGGATTGACTAAATAAAAGTACAAAACTGCATTTTATAGGGTACAAAGGCTAGTCTACTACATAACTAGAATACAAGTCAATTCTTCTACCCAAACCACCACAATAAATGTCTTCACTATGTACCAAAATGAGATTTCAGCTGTGGTCTATGAAACTTCAACTTTGACTTGCACAACATAAGAACTAGGTCCAATTTGGGATTTTCCTATAAAGAGATTCAACAAGAACTATCAGTGTTGGTTTAGTGAGTTTATAGATTTAATAGTTAACGTGTCATCAAAGCAATACGTTAAATGTGGGTACAAGCGTGATATAGAAGGGTTGTCACCGCCAGCCACGCATAGTGTGACATAATACTTAAAGAGCAGGATGATGTTAGTGCCACACGCTAACGCTTTAGTGGAAATTATCCACAAATTACTAGGCTAGCTACCAGTAGTCTACGTCGGGAGACATCAGAGCAGTCAATCACCATGTTCATATGAACAGGTGACATAAAAAAGGACTATGACAAAGCAAACTTAGCTGATAAATGAGCAATCGACATATATGTCAATGAAGCAAGTACTGAATGTAAATTCAGATAAGCAGGTCAATGATAGCAATAACAGTATGTAAAAATAGCTGAAATTAACTGTAATAACATGGGTGACGGATAATATATCAAATTCTATAGTGATCCACTGGGCATCACTTACCATGGTGTTCACATATCACATTCTAGCTTGAGCATATAAGGACTGTCAAAAAAAAAAGCTAGAAAATGTATATTGATATACCATTTAAGGGAAGTCCTCATTTGATCCATCTTCTATATATGAATCTATACTGTAACACCCTCAATCTACTCCCCAATACCACGTAATAACACATCAACAGAAATATAATATAACAATCCCTAACTGTTCCGAAGGTGTTTCATGGAAATCTCGATGATTTAAAACTTTAATTTACATAATAAGACACGGAAATCCATGTTTGATTACATAAAATATTCAAAGTATATATACTCAATCCCCAAAATGTAACTACGTCTATAGGGGTAGCTAACAACTCCTCGTAAGAATATATGAAGCCTACTTGGGTCCAGTTTGCCAACTAGTACTCTGATCACCTGAAATACCCACGTTT
The DNA here is from genome assembly GCA_020465985.1 of Centrapalus pauciflorus. Lineage (NCBI taxonomy): Eukaryota > Viridiplantae > Streptophyta > Magnoliopsida > Asterales > Asteraceae > Centrapalus > Centrapalus pauciflorus. The sequence continues at coordinate 108,050 of JAANYP010001230.1, read as the reverse complement.
TAAAAACAATGGTCAACTAATGTTGGTGAGAATACAATGGTTAGTCGTAAAATTATTAAAAAGCTCAAAAAAGATAGTAAACTCGAATGTAAAACGTTCAGTGTTCTCCACCTTAGATATATATATATATGTGTGTGTGTGTGTGTGTGTGTGTGTGTGTGTGTATGAGAACCCACAACATAACTCAGAATAGGTACTCTCCCGTGTGGAATAATCCACGTACCCAAATCCCTAAACCGCACAAAGCAGTCGTCAGGAACTCAAAAGGGAATCGGGAGCGACCCGAACCCTGCCCAGTCGCGTGGTTTAATGTCTCGGTAGCTCATGTGTCCTAAATCTCATCTAATAAACACAGTTCATAATTAAATCTCAATTATACATGCATGGTAATATCTCATTATAAAACGAGTAAGAAAACTCATAATAATTTTTTAAAGAAAGCTGGGTAAAAATCACACAAGTATATAAAACAGATAATCGTACAAGTATCTCAGAAAAACATGTAAACTCACCTGACCCTGAAATCTCACTCCTCAAGTTTCAGTTCCCTGCCCGCATCCCAACCGTATCAACCCGAGACCCTGGAATCACAATATAACATCCAAATATCACAAACACAACTGAACAACTCTATACATGATTCTCAAGTATCACACACAAACCCTAATATCTAAACACGTACCCAGAATAGCCCAAACCCCTAACCGTAAACCCTTAGTAGGATCGCGGCCACGCTCGGGACTTGCGGGTGCGTTCACTCGATCTCGGTCGAGATCCCCATCGCGGTCGTGCTCATCTCGGCGCGGCCCGAGCCTTACCCATTTCCGCCTACGACCCATCGCGCCACGTGATAGTGGCATCGATGCCCGAGCTCATCTCAACAACATCGCGTCCCGCTATCCCATGATCGCGTTCGCGCTCACTGTTGAACAGAAGCAGGTTGCTCTGTTCTTCTCAACCGGGGAAAACTCCCCAAATCTCAATTCCGACTTGATAAAACTCATTTAATTTGTCCCCTTTGCTCCTTAGCATACATAAACTTAATTCACAATTCCAGTAATAATTAACAACATAAAACTCACAATTTCAAACCAAAAGCTTACTTGAACTTGGTAAAGAAGGTGATCGTGAATTCAAAGGAACAATCTTCACTCTATGATGGTTGCTGCAGCTGAAATTCACAAAAGCACACACAACACCTTTACAATCTGATTTTCAAAAGGGAATAAGGAAAGCAAGCTAGCAAGAAGCTCAACGTTATATACTTTTTGGATATAACTCGGTTCAATTCCCAATATCCGATCCCGTTATCAATTATTACTAGTTTATATCGTCGGGCTCCAAATTTATCAATATTTACCAAGATTGTAGTCTTTTATAAAAACTTACTCCCATTGTAAGGTCTTGCACTACTAAGATCTATCTAGACGCGACACCGTCAACGAGTGCGGAATCCTCGTTAACGGCTTGACGGATATAACACTCACACGGAACACGGAGACTATCACAACGCTGTACGATCGACGACGAACGAACCTACGCAATGATTCTCTCCGAAACAACTCAAACAATACTGATAAACTCGAGATCGCCCTTTGGCTTAATCTCACACGAATTCTGCAAAAGTCTACTAATGATTCGAGTTAATCCCTAATTATAGAGGCTCATTCGAGTTTGTCATTGGCCAAACTCGAATCAGGCCCAAGGTCCATTCGAGTTTGTCCCCTTGACACTCTCGAATCTGCCCTATAATTCCCATTCGAATCTGCCATAAATTCGAATGCCATTTACTAGTGAATTCGAATTTATTCTAAATTCGAGTTTCGCACATTAAACCTATATTTGAACTTATGTTTTTAACTTATGTTTGAATTTATCTTTGAACTTTATATTTGAACTTCTTGTAATACATTACATCAAGTTCAAACATACAAACAATAACTATCAAACATATATAAACACATATATCAAACACTCGTTAATACTCAATACTTTGTAATATTACTTGAACCAAAATGCTAGTACACTTAGACTGCTATCGTCACACAGGGTGTACAAACAGACTCCCCCTTGACGATAGCTTCTAACTATTTACATTTTGTTTAAGTACTAGAACTATATATACTACTACCAGCATATAAACCTGCATCTATACATACTTTCACTACCTTCTGGTACTTCCTAGCATCAGATCTCCAACCTTCAAGAAAGAAGATAGGCTGATCATTCAGCTTCTGTAGGTCGTCCTTCGATAGATTTATCAAATGCAGCAGATCATATACCTTCAAAATGACCTTCTCGTCTTGATCCTCCATGATTGCTTCAGCAGTTTCATTATCAATGTACCACCACTTCATGTTGCTCAAAACATCCTGTGGCATCGTCTTCATTGGCACTCTCTTCAAACATCTTACAGGCTTGTTTACCATTCTAGCCCATGGTCTACCTGTATGAGGATCTATTCTTGATGCGTCCTCGACTCTCTTCCCAGTTCTTGGCTTGAGCCTTTCAAATTTCCCTGACCAACCCTCTTTCCTAATAATTCTCGCAATTACTTCAGCATAAGGGTCGTCACCAATATATATAAGCTCTTTCCATGCCTATTCTTTCACTTCAACCTTCGGCAGAGTATTGAAAACTTTAAGCTTTCGCCTTAGGTATTGTAGACCATCTCTCCTTTTTAATATGAACAACTGCAGTTCTCGGTCAAAGAGCCAGCTTATAATGCCTCCAGAGAGATATTCTGCACCGGGAACCCCCATCTTCTTCTTCATTTTCGGCTTTTCTTTCTTTTGCTCCTTCTTGAACCATAGATTCAGTAAATCGGCCCTAGAAGGCTCTTTTTCTACTCTTTCAAACTCAGAATCTTCAACCGAGGCTATCTTGATCTCGTCTATATCAATCACATTGTGATTATTGCGCACATACAACTCCGTGATAGGTTGTGAATTTATGATCACCTCGTTAACGTTATCATCCTCGTCCTCTATCACTTCATCGTCAGACCTCCAATCAACAATATCCTCATGCACAAACTCACCCTCTTCCAGGTCTTCCATTTCATCTTCAAAATCAAAACCAAAGTCTAGAGGGTCTTCATCGATATCCATTAATGGTTCAATCATTTCATGTATCTCAGACTCTGTGACTTTTGAGGAACTAGCCTCACCTCCTGCAGCTCCCGATTGACTCGGCTCCCCCTGAACCTCAGCATGCTGAGCAGCAGAAAAATCTACTGGCTCATTATCTTTTTGTGCACTGGGAACATTGCCGTCATCATCTTCACCCCTTGGCAGCTCCTCCAGATCCCGACAACTAGTCTCCCCCTGAGCCTTTAGATTTTGCAATAATTGCTCAATAAGGGATCGCATTGATCAGATCTCGGCAGCTTGATCGGAGACAAAGGTCTTCAGCTCTAGATTTTCTTCCTCCATTTTTCCAATTGATCTCTTCAACTCAACATTCTCATTGTCTATTTTTGCATTATGAGATTGAATTTCACTGAGAGCCTTAGTCATACCAAAGATTTGGAATTGTTGGAAGTCGACCTTGCTTTTTATCTCAGAAAACCTTTGATTGTCTGTGAAGGTGGATGATGTGGATGGTATGGATTGTATCGGAGTTGGAATGATTGGAGAGGGAATGGAAGGTTGAACTGGTGGTGGTGGTGGTGGAATGGTTGTTTGAACGGGTGGAGGTTGAGGTATTTCCGGCTGAGAAGCAGAGGCCGAGGAAGCTCCCTGCATGAACCTATGCCGTTTGGCCCTTTGCCTTGTCACCAACGGAACTATTTCTTCTTCTTCAAAATCTGAGTCTTCTGACTCTCTTGAAGCCCTTCTCCTTGTAGCTTCTTCATTAATCACAACTAATCGTGATCCGTATGTTCCCATTTGAGTAGATGGATCTGCAGTTACAGTATCTGGAGCCTCAACCTCAGTCTCTTCCATCTCTTCTGACTCGGAATCTGAAGTAGACTTGTCATCACCTGCTGGCTCAGGTTGATACTCATCTATTTGCCTAAGAACGTCAACTTCTCCTTCCGGAGGTTCCAATAGATCTCCAATGAGTTCAGCAGTTATTTCCTCATTAGCATTTGGACCAGCTGCCCAAATCTCTTCCAACGTTTGTATTGTCGGATCAGATTCAGATGGTGCACTTGAAGGTCCAGCCTCTTCCGGCTCTTGAGGTTGGCTTGTAGAAGGCCTATCAGCCTGAATCTGTCTCGCTGATGGCCTTTGCCTCCTTCGTTGTTGTTGAGGCCTTGGTTGCTGCGGTCGCGATTGCTGTTGTTGTTGCTGCGGAACCTGCACATCCCCTGCCCAGTTGGCATCTTCAGGGACTACAAAATTAGGATCGATTACAGCACCAAACAATGGTCCTTCCGCTGGAATAGCTAATCTTCCTCGATGAGAGGAACAATCAACAAATATTCTTTTGTCTATGACCGCAACACTCTGAATATCATTGAGCTGTGGCAGATTTGGCAAGAAGTGCCTGATTAGCATCATCACGAAGCGCGGATAAAGAAGAAATCTTTCGCGTTCTGGAGCAGTTATCTGCTGAACAAACTCGGTGAAAAACATCTCGGAAAAGCTGAAACGTTGATTATCAACCAAAGCAATCATCCCAGATTGAATCTTCGATACTATGTAATCGAAGCCAGCCTTCTTCGCAGCAAAACATACCATGAAGACATGCGCCAAATATCTCCATTGTCCGATAAGCCCACTTTTCATATAAGACGACTTCGTTACATCTAGACTATATCCCATTCTTACAAAGGCGGCCTGCCTGATTGACAACGGAAAGTCAATTGGCCCATTCACTAGATCTTGTGATCCCAGCTGTAACACTTGTCGTAGCATATCGGCTTAAAATACCAAAGGATGACCAGCAATCCTTGTCCTCAAAACTATTGGAGTAACAGTGCAATCCACTTGCAGGTGATCCCAGAACTGACGCACGTAAGGGATAACAATTTGGATATTGTGAGACAACGCGTACGAAATCCTGGATCCCACCAAAAAATCCACCATTTGGCGGAAACCTTGAGCCCAGGAATAGCATGGTCAGGAGTGATGACCATGTTATGCTTAGGTACAAATATTCTATCAGCCATGTCTGCACAATACAACAAATAAAATATTAGAATTATTAAAAAGCAATAAACTTGTGTAAATTCAAATATGTTTTATTTTGAACTTGTATAAGGACAAAATCCAACACTTATGAATTTCTACAAGCTTAATTAAAATCTTAATTAAATAATTCGAATATAATGTCAAAGTCGAATAACAGATTCGAAGGTCCATTCATTTGAGTTTAGTGGCTCATTCGAGTTTAGTGACAAACTCGAGACCCCGATCAAACTCAAATCTTTGAACAAAGTCGAAAATATCGGTCACTTTAATCACAAAAATCCAAGATTTGAACCATGTTAGACGTAGAAAATCACATCTATTAGTCCTATTAGGTTCTAATCAAAGATATTTGTCATCAATTTGACATTTCAGCGGTCCAAAGTTTGTAATTTTGAAAAACAAACTTTCCAACAACAAAAGCTTCAAAATCTGTTGATTTTGCCTCAAATTAAGTCTAAAACTACTTAAATCTTGTATAATACACTTGGTTATACCTAGATTTACTAGTAGAATCGAACACCAATGAATTAATCTCGACAAATAGTAAGAATCTCGAAAATGATAAACTCGAGGAACAGATTCGAGATCGCTGTTGATAAACTCGAAGACTCAATATCGAATGTAGGTGATAATGACTTGTCACTGTTGACCTATTTATATCAACCACCTTCGAGTTTGATCCTTTCTCGAGTTTACTGACAGATTCGAGGCCCTGCCACATTCGAATTTATATTCGAATTTAGCTTGGACTCGAATTTAATTTGAAAATTTCGAAACTCTTTGAAATAAATTTAACTATTTCAACTTTTTCAACCTTTTCATGTAATGGAATAAATTATGCAAAATCTTTTACCCTAAGCACAAGATTTTCACGCAATGTTTATTTTATTCAACTAGGAATGCACCCTCAGTAATTTCTGTCCTTTTTTCCTAAGTAAAAATAAAATAAAATAAAATAAAATAAAATAAACTAAAAATAAAAATAAAGATAAAAATAATATAAATTAAAGTTAAAATTGTGAACAAAAATTTAAACTTAGACTAAACTATATTATTTAAAAATTACGACCTATACTAAAAACCTAACAAAATATTTTTGACGAGCATAGTCAAAGAAAGGTTCAATCAGATAGCGTGTCAAATACGCACTTTCAATATTTAAACCTTCACACTTAGGAATTTTTGATTCCTTTGATTGTTTGTCGTGACATACATTTCTAGCCGATTGTTGGTATTCTTTCCCCTTTAAACATGTTACATTTCGGAATATCCCTTGGCCTTTTTATTTATCATGAAATTATCTTACGTGACTCAGACATAGACATACTTTTAAGATCAAGGCATATACACAATGATTTTAACTTTTCGGTATTGCAAACTTTCTTTAAAAGGCAAACATCGGACACAGGTCTGTATTTACATACAACAAAGTGTCTTAGTTTGTCTTAAGGTTTATTTTTAAAGCTAGCAAGACAGCGGTGACAGGTCTGTACCGACGTACAACAAAGCGACTTATCTTGCTAACCCGAATCAAAACAGAGGCAACAGGTTTGTACTTACGTACAACAGAGTTACTTGTTTTGACTCGCAATTCATTATGATTTTTCTATGCTTTCCATTTTAAGATGTATCTGATGTTGCTATACATCCACAAAAAGTTTGCATACCTCATTTATAATCAAAGTTTGTATGTCTCGTACATAAAAATTAAGACCGATTGGTCATACATCTAAGTTAGTGACACGTTTGATTTTTTCTTGATTATTTTATTAGCCTTGAGACTCCCTCTATGTATTATGCCTACCAACATATCATACTAGATAATGTATTACACTTAGAATATTAATTGCATTATGTGTGAAAGCCTAAACACTTAGAGTTTGTAGCGACTGTGCTAATTTTCGTCACCTTGAACCTATGCATCTAAGACTTAACTCTTTTTCTGATATTCTCTTTTTTTTTTAACTTTTTATGGTTTTCTCTCTTTTTTCTTTTGTTTTTCATAAGCAATAGCAAGAAAATAATATAACCTACTAACTTACTAAAAATAGAAACTTTACTAATTTACTAGACTTACTATAAAAAGAAAGAAAGACTCCTACTATAAAAGGAAATAAAATTCTACTAAGGTCAATTCACTCTGGGTTGCGCATTCCATTTAGTTGAATCAAATACTCAAACCGTGACTTATCAAAAGCTTTGGTAAATAAATTGGCATTATTATCATCCGTTGCCACTTTTACCAGCTTGATTAAGTTCTTTTCAGCACAATCACGTATAAAATGATGTCTTATGTCTATGTGCTTGGTTTTATTGTGTTTAACTGGATTATTAGTTATAACAATCGTAGACTGGTTATCTATCCTAATAGGAGTTTGAGTGTAAGCAAAACTGTAATCCCGCAATTGTTGTTGTATCCACAGAACCTGTGAACAACAACTACCAGCAGCAACATACTCGGCCTTGCACATTGACACGGCTACCGACGTCTGTTTCTTGCATTGCCAGGAAACGAGTCTCCCTCCTAGGAATTGACAACCTCCAGTTGTTGACTTTCGCGTCAAGCTGCATCCTCCGTAGTCTGAATCCGTGAACGCCTCCAATTCCAGATCTCCCTCCGCGTGATACCAAAGTCCCAGCTTCGCTTTCGACTTGAGGTATCGTAGAATCCGCTTCACAGCTTTCATGTGCATCTCTTTCGGATTAGCTTGAAACCTAGCACAAATACACACAACAAACATAATCTCAGTTCTTGAAGCAGTTAAATACATAAGTGATCCAATCATGGCCCGATATAACGTCGGATCCACATCGGTATCACTTTGAGTACCCGGTCCGAGATTGTGATTCACTTGAATCGGCGTGCTGAAATGAGCCGTCAGTTTTGTTCCTTCCATCCTGAAGCGCTCTAATATGTCGTAGACATACTTCGTCTGATGGATAAACATCCTCTCCTTCTTCTGGTCAACTTGCAAACCCAAAAAGAAATTCAACTCACCCATTACACTCATCTCGAATTTTGACTTCATCAGCTTCTCAAAATCCTTGCACATTTGCTCGTCTGATGATCCAAAGATGATATCATCGACGTACACTTGTACCAAGATGAAGTGTTCTCACTTTCGCTTTACGAACAGCGTACTCTCTATCCTTCCTCTTTACCCATTTTCTAACAGATGGTTGGACAGAGTCTCGTACCACGCCCTTGGTGCCTGATGTAATCCGTACAGAGCCTTATCTAATCGATATACTCTGTCTGGATATTTCGGATCTGTAAACCCGGGCGGCTGTTCTACATACACCAGTTCCTTCACTTTCCCATAGAGAAAAGCACTCTTAACGTCTAGCTGATATACCTTAAAGCCCTTGAAGGAAGCAAAAGCTAGAAACAACCGAATAGCTTCCAGCCTTGCTACTGGCGCGAACACCTCATTGTAATTGATTCCCTCCTCTTGGTTGAAACCCTTTACAACTAACCTAGCCTTGTTGCGAGTGACTATACCCCGATCGTCTCTTTTGCACTTAAAAACCCATTTGGTTCCTATTGCTATTTCCCCTCGAGGTAATGGAACTAACTCCCACACTTCTAGTTTCCTAAATTGAGAGAGTTCTTCCTGCATTGCTTCAACCCAGGAGTTATCTTTTAGTGCCATTTGCACGTTTTTCGGCTCTACTTGCGAGATGAAACAAGATAGAGGAAGGTATGAAAGGCCTCGGAGTCATTTATCTCCGACAACAACACAGTGTTGTTATTTAAACTACTCCTAGTCCTCACACCCGCATTAGGATTTCCTATGATGCTTTCTATAGGATGGTTTTTGTTGATCCTAGATGTCTCTATCTCGTCAACTCTCAGATTATCTCCTAGATTTGATCCTATTTCACCTAACGGGGGAACAACCTCAGATTCCACATTTTCCTCTTCGTGGACAGTTTCCTCTGAGTTGGAATTTGTTGTCTGAGTCTGGTTCTCGTTTGTAGGTGCTTCTAAATCAGTGACTTCTGGAGATCCATCTTCAGTTGCAGTAGACTCAGATGTTGATTGAAATGTGGTCCTCGGAAAGCTATGACATGCGTCATTCAGATTCAACGTCGCCATATCCTTTTCGATGGTACCTGCATTTTCATCCAAAGGAATGTTAAATGACTCAAACAATTTGTCATAGTCAAATATCCATTCCGGACCTGTTTGGGGTTCATGTGTATAACTTGTGACTTCAATATTATACACAATCTCTACTGTACCATTAGTTTTGTTAAAAACCCGTTTGTTTGGTGAGTTCGGCACATAACCTAGGAAGTATCCTTCGTCAGCCTTTTCACCAAATTTAGGTTGATGTTTTGTTCGCAATAAAGTACATGGTACCCCAAAAGGTTCGAAGCCAGTTAAATGAGGTTGCCGTTTATTCAAAATTTCATAACAGGTTTTGTTCAAAGATTTGACCGTAAGGACCCGGTTTAAAATATGACATGCGGTATTCACTGCCTCCCCCCAATACATGGTAGGAAGCTTTGAATCCGAAAGCATGGTCCTTGCAGCCTCAACCAATGTCCTGTTCTTTCGTTCGGCCAACCCATTTTGTTGTGGCTCATAGGGTGCACTAAATTGATGCACTATGCCCTTTGATAGGCAATATACACCAAAAACCGTGTTTTTAAATTCAGTTCCGTTATCACTACGAAGTCGTTTAACCCTTGTTCCATAGGAATTCTCCACTTGGTCTAAGAACCCGATGAGCTTGGAAGCCATCTCGTCCTTTGTACCTAGAAAGAAAACCCAAGAAAATCATTTGTAATTGTCAGTGATAACTAAACAATACCAAATACCACCTATACTCCTTTTGTTGATTGGTCCGAAGAGTTCCATATGCAGCAAATCGAATGTGGTAGTGATGGAGTTCTGAGTCTTGGACTTGTGTGCCTTCTTATGTTGTTTGCCCTTCTTGCACGGTAGACACTTATCCTCGAACTGAAAACTCTTCATAGGCACACCTTGCACCAGTCCATTTTTCGTTATATAGTTCATTTTCCTCAGGTGCAAGTGTGCAATACATCTGTGCCATAAAATCGACTCAGTCTCCGAAGCTTTAGATAATAAACAGATGGGTCCCATTGAAGATTCAGGCTTGTTCATGTCGAGCATGTATAAGTCATTCTTCCTTGGTGCCCTCATCAATATCCACTCTTCAGGAATCTTGAACCCCGGTTTTAGCACTAACGCTTCAGTATCAGTGAACAGCACTGAATTCTTCTTATCACAGATTTGAGATACACTAATGAGATTATGGACCAGTTTATCAACGTGATAAACTTGATCCAATTTGATCGTCCCATTAGTGACTATTCCAGTACCCGTGATGTTTCCTCCCTTATTTCCCGCGAATGATACAAATCCCCGATTCCCTCACTTGAAGTCTGTAAGTAGACTTCTTTCCCTGTCATGTGCCTGGAGCATCCACTGTCGATGAACCATTTGTTGTTTAGACCTGTGGTTATCTCCTACACATGAAAGAAAATAGGTTAGTTATCACGGGGAACCCAAGCTAACTGACTTGGTTATACCATTCTCGTCCACATACTTAAACTCTTTCAAATACCCATCTCGCCTTTCAGGGGACTTGGGTCTTTGAACAGAAGTTTGTTGTGGTGCCGAGTGATTTAAGTTCACTCTTTGCCTTTGAGTAGGCATCTGTTGTGGAGCTCTTGAATAATTACGATTATAATTCATTTCAGACTGATATCCCTGAGCTCTACCCGGTGTGTGATGTCTAACAGGAGTGTGTGACCTAACCGGAGTGTAAGCTCTGCTAGGTGTTGTGCTCCTATATTTTTGTTGTGGTCCAGACCTAGATTGATTAATGACTCGATTTGGTGAATTAGTCCTAATCACTTCTTTTGGTCCAACTTTCACCGGTATTTGTTTCACAGCCTGTTTTGGTGTAGCCTGCACAGTTTTCTCGGTACTCTGAGAACTACTAGTGCTCGCAACACTCGTAGAAGGCTTAGCTTGTTCTGGCTTCCCTGTCTTACGTGTAATGTCAACTTTCCTATGCGGACAGTTAGAAGCAACATGCCCCCTTTCGTGACATCTAAAGCAAGACATTTTGTCAATAGACTTCTTGTGTGTGCCCTTTGACTTAGGTGTCTCACTAGTGTCTGGTTCTTTTGGTGCATCTATAGTGACTGGTTCATCATCCTGATCATTAAAATCAATTTTGTGTTTTCCTACAGATGTATCACTAGAGGAAGACAGAAACTTAACTTTCTTAATCTTGACATTAGTATCAGTCACCTTAGGTGTATTTTCCTTTACGGGTTCAGACACTGGTTCCGGTATCTCCTCTAAGTCTACTGATTTCTCAGTTTTCTCCTGAGGTTGAGGCACATAGTTGTCATTAAATGGTGGAGGAATCTCATGAAATCCTAGACCTACCAGCTTTTTAGATTGTCGTTGTGCATCTAAAACTTTCCCTAGGTTAAGACTTGAGTTCCTAAACTTTTCAAGTTTACTATTGGCCTCAGCTACCTTCACCTTAGACTCAGCTAGCTATATGTCTATGGTTTTCAGCTCCTTGGTTAATGCTTCAACATGTTCATACATGACTTCTAACCTAACACACTGTTCGCTCAGTTTGTCCTTTAGAATTATAACATCTTGTGCATCAGCCTTAAGCTTATCCCTTAGATCTTGCTTTATATCTATCATGCTAGCATTATCTGATTTTAAAGATTCATTTGAGCAGATATACTTTTACGTGATTCTAGTACTAAATTTAACCTATCGTTAGAAGTAGCACATAAAAGACACAATTCATGGAAAAGAGGGAAATTCAGACTTACCTTTGTGTGATCTGATTCTACGTTGGCCATCTGAGCGGCAAACTCCAAATCGTCTGATCATCCGACTTCTCCACCCACATCGGACTGCTTTCCTTTTGACTGCTGTCCCTAGTGTTCTGCTCTGTTCCTTCACATCCACTCTAAGTCACTTCAGCCATAAAGGCTCTAGCATTCGTTTCAGGATGTGTGCTCCAGTCATAAGTACCGTCCAGCTGTCTGTCTGATGTGACGTTAGATAACAGATCAGCTATGTTTGCTTCACTGGTTGACGGACTAGGAAGATATCTCTGTTGTGATTGGTTCTGATACTGTCCATTATGTTCATTCTGCCCTTGGTAATTCTCTACCTTAGGTCTCTGACACTCTCTGGCGAAGTGTCCTAAGCCTTGACAGTTGTAGCATTTGACCTTGGACTTATCAAAGCCAATTCTATTATTACTCATATTCATATTTCTTCCCATCCGTTTGATGAATCGCTTAACCCGTTGAGTTACCATGGCCAGTGGCCATTGGAGATCCATCTCTTCAAGGTCATCAGCGTCTACCTGATCGTAATCTTCATCCCAGAGTGCAGGATCGTTGATTTTACCCTGAACGCAATTTCCATATGCGGCCACAAATGAAGCCAACAGATTCAGATGGTCTTCTGCCGATTTAGCGCTCATAGGCATCTTAGAATATCCCTGTGATGTAGATGCCGGTTAAGCCTGATGCTGCTGTTCTTCTGGTCGAGTAAACCCTAAGAAAGCCCTAGTCTGTGCATTCTCTGGCTCAGCCGGTGTCGATGTTTCGCCTGAGAAGAAGGCTGTAGCTGTCTTCATTTCAGTTGCCACTGAAGGTTTTGATTTTCCAAAATACATTGCTGGATTTTGGACTTGTTCATAATCCGTTTCTGCCTTCAGTAATTCAAAATGATACGCCCTCAGTGTTCCCACCACATCCTCCAGAGATAGAGTATAGTATTTATCCTCATCAAGCTTAATCATGGCCACGTACATCGCCCATTTGGCCGGTAAAGCATCCAGAAGCTTATTATTCTTTTCAGTGTCACTATACTCAATATCAAGACTTTCTAGCTCAGTCAGCAGATGATAGAAATGCGTGATGGTGTCGTCCAGCTTTTCATCATTCAATGCCTTGAAGATCGCAAACTGCTGCTTAAGCATCTCCATACGCTTCCTCCTTACCCTCGGATTACCCTCACATCTTTTTTCCAGTGACTCCCAGAGCTCTTTCGATGTCTTTTGATTTCGGAAAGTGTGCAGTATGTCTTGAGGTAACGCCATTCTTATGATAGCGTATGCGCGGTTTTCTGCTTCAAACAGCTTTTTGTCATCGTCCTTCATTTTAGAATACGTAACAACCTTTTGTCGTCCTTCTATCTCAGCTGTCAGTGGAATGTATCCCTCGTCGATACAGATCCACATACGCATATCGTTGAATCGCACAAAGTCGGCAAACCGATATTTCCACCAGTAATAATCTTCAAGTTTCATCAGTTTAGGCGGAGTATTTGCTTTCTGACCTCGTGATCCATCTCCAGAAACCGTTGTAGGTTTGTCATTGTTTCAAAGATAATTGTATTTAAACTTAATTAATTTAATTCAAAATTAGTTATAATTAATTCTTTCGAATTTAGGTAAATTCGAATATAATTAACTTTAAACCTATCTGGGATTAAATTTGAGTTAAATTCTTAAATCCAATTAAATTCGAAATGTGTGACAAATTCGAAGGCACCAAAGTCGAATGTCAAGGTAAACTCGAACAATAGTCAAAGTCGAAACCCAGATAAACTCGAACCCCTTTTCGACTTTAATCCAAAGTCGAAGCCTAAAGCAAATTCGAAACCTCTAAAGTCGAAATCACTTTTTAGGAAACTCGAAAGGAGCGTATTTTTGGTCAAACTCGAAGATGAGCAAAACCCTAATTACTCCTAACAGATTCGAGCGCCGCAAATTCGAGAAACGGCTAATACCTCGAGTTTTTAACGTTTTTCAGATTAAATCAATATTTTTACAAGTAAAAATATCGATTTCGATCAAAAACGTGAAAAACAGCAAAGTATTTCCAGGATTCCAATTTGATAAGCTTGAAAAATCTAAAACAAGTGAGATTAACCGTCCAAAAGCGTCAAGCAACCTAGGATGTATCTTTATGAACACGAAGAACACGAAGAACACCCCTTAGGCTCTGATACCACTTGTAAGGTCTTGCACTACACAGATCTATCTAGACGCGACACCGTCAACGAGTGCGGAATCCTCGTTAACGGCTTGACGGATATAACACTCACACGGAACACGGAGACTATCACATTGTTGTACGATCGACGATGAACGAACCTACGCAATGATTCTCTCCGAAACAACTCAAACAATACTGATAAACTCGAGATCGCCCTTTTGCTTAATCTCACACGAATTCTGCAAAAGTCTACTAATGATTCGAGTTAATCCCTAATTATAGAGGCTCATTCGAGTTTGTCATGGGCCAAACTCGAATCAGGCCCAAGGCCCATTAGAGTTTGTCCCCTTGACACTCTCGAATCTGCCCTATAATTCACATTCGAATCTACCATAAATTCGAATGCCATTTACTAGTGAATTCGAATTTATTCTAAATTCGAGTTTCACACATTAAACCTATATTTGAACTTATGTTTTTAACTTATGTTTGAATTTATCTTTGAACTTTATGTTTGAACTTCTTGTAATACATTACATCAAGTTCAAACATACAAACGATAACTATCAAACATATATAAACACATATATCAAACACTCGTTAATACTCAATACTTTGTAATATTACTTGAACCAAAATGTTAGTACACTAAGACTACTATCGTCACACAGGGTGTACCAATACCCATACCCCGGTTAACTCATAATCTCGTCACGTGAAAGTTCCGCGTGTGTAACTCAATAATTAGTCAAACTCAATATTAATACTTAAATAACCCAATTATAAAATTCCATATAACTTACCCAAAATTGGGATGTTACAGGTCCTCCCTCCTAATGAAGATTCTCTCCTTAGAATCTAGCTCGGTGCAAAGAGGTGAAGATAACGGCTATGATCTCTAACTCTAGCAACCACGTGGCGTTGGAACCGTTATGATGTTTCCACTATACTAACACCAATGCCACCTCTTTGTTGCGTAGCTTCTTCACCTTCATGTCTATCGCTGCCTCGGGCTGCTCCACATATCGAAGTCTATCATCGACGTTGATCTCGGATAAAGGCACTCTTTGATCATCACTGGCCAAACACTTACAGAGGTGACAGGCGTGAAACGCATTGTGAACTCCAGATAACTCTGAGGGTAAAATCAGGCAATAAGCCTGATCTCTGATCCTCTCAGCTATCTCAAATGGCCCTATATAGCACGGACCAATATTACCCCATATGTTGAAACGCATGATCCGCTTCCAGGGCGAGACTTTCAATATCACAGAGTCTCCGACCTGGAACTCCAACTCTGACATCCGACGATCAGCATAACCCTTCTGTCGGCTCTGAGCTATCATAATCTGCTCTCGAATCATTGAAACCTTGTCACTAGTCTCCTGCAAAATATCTGGCCCGCTAATAGGAAGCACCCCAACGTCACCCCAACACATTGGAGTTAGACACTTCCGCCCGTAGTGAGCCTCAAACGGAGTCATGCTAATTGACATGTGGTAATTGTTATTGTAAGAAATTTCAACAAGCGGTAAGGTAGATCCCAGTTACCCCCAAAATCAGTAACACAAGCTCTAAGCATGTCCTCCAACGTCTAAATCGTCCGCTCTGTTTGACCTCCTGTATGAGGGTGATAACTGGAACTCAGCTGAACTCGGGTGCCCAATTCTCTCTGAAAGCTTTGCCAAAAGAGCGACACAAACCGACTGTCTATGTGAGACGTGATCGATCTCAAAACTCCATGCCTCGCCACAATCTCGCTAATGTAGAGGCGCGCCAACTGATCCATCGATATAGTCCCTCGAACGGCTAAGAAGTGAGCGCTCTTCCTGAGTCGATCCATGATAAAACAGATCATATCCATGCACATACAGTCTGTGCAAGTCTACCAATGAAGTCTATAGTGATATCATATCACTTCCACTCTCGGACATCTAATGGTTGTAGCCTGCCGTGTAGCTTCTGATGCTCTCTCTTGACCCTCAGACACATCATACACACCTCTACGTACTTCCCTACATCCCTCTTCATACCCGGCCACCAGGAATGAACTCTTAGACATCTATACATCTTCGTGCTGCCAGGGTGTATCGATAATCTAGACTTATGATAATCATCTTAAATGGGTTGGTGAAGGTTCCCTATTCTGGGGATCCATACTCTGTCACGAAGGGTCATCAACCCTCTATCATCACGACATAATAACTTAAACTGTCCAGCTAATCTCTGTCTCTATCTCTCTTTCTCTCTCTCTGCACTTTCCCTCTCTCTGCACTTTCCCTCTCTCAACCTCTCCTCCTGAGCTGTGCGCAATTTGTTAATCAGCATCGGTGTGATCTCTAATCTGGAAGCTCGAGACATAACCGTTTGCTCATAAGATTTTCTACTCAAAGCGTTTGCCACCAATTAGCTTTCCCTGGGTGGTACTGAATATCGTAGTCATAATCCTTCAAGAGCTTCATACTGCGCCTCTGCCTCATGTTCAGCTCCTTCTGGCTGAACAGATGCTGCAGAATATTATGGTCTGTGTACACCCTCAATCGCGTCCCGTATAAATAATGGTATCATATCTTCAAAGCAAAAGCGATGACATCAAGCTCCAACTCATACATTGGCCGACTTAGCTCGTAACTCCGTATCTGTATCGAGGCCTAAGCATTCACCTTACCTATCTACATCAGCACGCACCCCAACCCAGTAAACGAGGCATCACAATACACCGCAAGTTCTCTGAACACTCAGGCAACGCTAAAATCAGAGCTCTACATAATCGACTCTACATCTCTAAGAAGGCACTCTCATGCTCCTCGGCCCAAACATACGGCACAGACTTACGAGTCAACATCGTCAAATGAACTGCGATCCGAGAAAAGTTCTCTGTAAATCGCCTAAGAAACTACAAACCTCTAACACAGACGTGGGCTAACTCCAACTCATGATGGCCTCGATTTCGCTGGATCCACCTTCACTCCCTCACTCGTCACCACGTGCGCCAAAAGCTGCACTTCTCTGAGACAGAACTCGCACTTCAAAAAGTTGGTGTATAGTCTCTCTCTCTCCCTCTCTCTTTCTCTCTCTGTAACAAACTCAAAACCTCCAACAGATGTTGTTCGTGTTACTCAATGTTCCTCGAGTATATCAGGATGTCATCGATATACACAATCACAAATTGATTGAGCATCGGCCTGCAGACCCTATTTGTCTGGTCCATAAATGTTGTTGGGGCGTTAGTCAGCCCAAACGGCATGACTATGAACTCATAGTGCCATATCTAGTCCTGAACTTTATCTTTGGCACGTCCTCGTCTATGACTCATAGTTGATGAAACCTGAAACACAAATATATCTTAGAAAAGTAGCTCTCCCCTTGTAGCTGATCAAACAAATCGTCAATCCTCGGCAAAGGATAACGGTTCTTCAGCGTTACCCTATTAAGCTCCCGGTAATCCATACACATCCACATTGTCCCGTCCTTCTTCTTTATGAATACCACTGGAACCCCCAACGGAGAAGAACTAGGGCGAATAAACCCACGATCTAACGCATCCTACAGCTGCGTCATCTCTCACGCATCTTGGTAGGCACTAAATGATAAGGCGTGCGAGCAAATGGTACAGCTGCATCATCTCTCATCAAGAAATACATCAAGGAAATCTCTAACCACTAGCACATCCCTTGTCCCCCTCTTCTACTTGTTCGCATCCACCACATAATTTAGGCTAGTGGCACATCCCTTCGCCACATATCTTTGCGCTCGCGCCATCGCCATAATGCTCATCTCTCCCTTCTGCCTCTCCCCACACAACGTCGCTGACTCTATCTCAGAAATCAAAATCCGAATCATCTTCTTGGAACAGAAGATGTCTGTCCGTCATGCTGTCAACTAGCCTAAATCGCATAAAAACTGCTAATCTTCATAGGCATCAGGTCTATAGTAAATCGATGATCATCTATCTCTAACACACAATCTCTATAGACTCAACTAACTAACACAGTACTCCCATCAACTCGGTCAACAATCACAGGATCAGATAACTCAGTGAACGCACAGTTTTAAAACCATAGAATGGTGCAGACACATAAGATCGATCAGACCCCAAATCAAATAAAATAAAGGCATGCAGTCGGATGAAAGTACCGAATACAACGTCAGGAGACTCCCTCGTCTCGTCAGCGGTAGCTTAAAAAAATCTACCTTTAGCCCTCGGTACTCCACCTCCACAAGGTGCTGATAACGACCTCGATGCCCCGACGGCGCCACTCGAACTCGTTCCCGGTAACACTGCCCCTGAAGTCGGTCAATCTCTCGACATGTGACCCAACTTCCCACATTGGAAGCATAACAAATCCTTTGAAGTGCAGGCAGAAGAAATGTGGTCGTACTGACCACAAAACATCTGAGGTGCTCTGGGGCACACGGCTCTGCATGGCGGCGGCGGCACCGTTGACAACCCTGTCAGAATCAGAATGTTACTACTTTAGATTAACTGGTTTGAATTGATCAGAGTATAAACCAATAATCTTGTATTGAATCAAAGTCCAATTAAGAAGTTTGCGGAATAACACTTAATTGTTTTAAGAAAAACTTTCAGAATCAATAACAAATAAATATAATTGAATAAACAAAATTGCTTGTATTAATGAACTCAATGATTACAATCACCTCTAATCTGTTTGATTAGACGAAAAACACACATTGTTCTTAGGGTTTTTCAACCTTAGAGGCTTATGAAAACTTAAACAAAAAGCAATTACAAACTTGAACGTGCAGAAATTTGTTACAATAGAAAAACCTATTTTATGTATTTATAATGCTTTCTGATTAGTTTCCTTGAAGGACTCTGACTTCTCTGATAGTAGATATGCTGGAATCTTCGTGTAAATATCTCTTCCGATTATCAGCACTTTCTGTTTATGAAACTGTTGAGCAGTTTGAATCACTGAGCAGCTTGAACAGAGCAGATTGAGTGATTTGACTCTGGTAGCTTGAACTTTTATACTAGCAGCTCGAAACTCTTCAACTAACAGCTTGAACTTTGTATTTACACAGAAAATTCACTAACAGTTTGAGAAATCTAACTAACAGCTTGAACTACTTAGAATATTTCCCAACAATCTCCCCCTAACTTAAATTCTTTACAAGACTTTATGTTCTATACAAATAAGGATATAAAACAAAGTAAAACTGTTATTTACAAACCAAGGCTTCCAAAAACTTACAACTGTGCAAGTTTCTGATTGACTGCCTTCAAAAATTCTTTCTTCAGATCTTCTCTATCACAATATATTCTCTCTGAGCTCATCTGAAGTAACAAAGCCTTTAGAAGATCATAAAATTCAAAATTGAAGTACATACCGGATCCATTTGCAAATTTGAGTCTGTAAGTCTTTAATTTGACAAACAGATCAACTTGTGCAATCTTCATCTCCTTGGCATCTTCTATATCTTTCCTTATTGACTCAGGATCAAAAATGCTTTTCAGATCTTTGATAGCTTGCTTGACTTGTGGAAGAGAGGATCTGACTTGGGTTACAGACCCAACATGATGCATTCTTGTAAGCTCATCTCTGGTCATCCCTTGGACTATATGCATTAAGCTTTTTATACTCTTCCTCAGGACCAGAATCTCTTCTTACTACAAAATGATATCTTAAGTCAATGTTGTCCATTGGCTTAGCATACCAGTAAGTAATAGGAGGTTTTGTGAAGTCATGCTGGTCTAAGGACTTCTCAATATCCATCACTTTCTGAAGCTGATGCTCAAACAGTATCCTTTTTACCTGATCAAGCTTTGCCTGTGAAATTGTATCTGATTGAGGATTAGAAGCAACAGCTTGAACAGAAGGAGCAGAATCACTCACACCAGCTTGAGCATTACTTAGACCAGCTTGAACTGGTTCTTGTTGACTTTGGACTTCTTGGGAGACTTTGGCTACCTTACGTTTTTCCATCTCTTTGTCATGGATGTCTTGCAGCCTCTCTGTACTCATGGACTGAGCCATCTTCTTTGGAATACCAGCTGAAAAGGCAAGATTGATCAGGAACTTTCTATGCTCAGCCTTTGAATGCCCTGTTGGCATTTTCCTCTTTCTCTCATTTTGTTTGACCACAAACCCTCTTAGGTAAGCACATAAGGTTTCATCATCTTGCATTGGAACATCATGGGATTGCTGGTCTAAAGCCTGATCTTGTTCTTCTGCTATCTTTCTGGCAATTTCAGCATCATAGGCAATCTAGGCTTCTCTAGATGAAAATTTGTGCTTTGGAGACTCAATGAGAATGCCCTTGCCCTTATCCTTTGTTGCAGAAGATTTAGCTTGGACTGTACTGATGGGAGCCTGAGTTCCTTCTCTGATAACAACTCCAGTTGTTTTTGTAGAAGCAGCTTGAGTTTCTAGGTTAACAGCTTGAGCAGCTGTTGGGACTGCTAGCCTAGAATCTTGGACTGTTGGAGTAGGAGCTGCTTGGACTGATGGAGGGATCTCCTGATTCTCCCCCTTTTTGGAAGCATTGGTTTGGTCAGGAGGACCTACAACCTTTGCCAAGTGGGTTCGAATCAATTGCTCTAATTTAATGATCTTATTTCCACAGAGGGTGAACCCCTTATGGAGATAATCCATTCTCTGATTTTGAGCAGCTTCTGTCTGTCTGAGTGAAATGATTTGTGCCCCCTGTGCAGCAATAATGCACTGATAGTATTCAAACATTGCTACAACAGGTTGCAGCTGAGGATCCGTCAATAGCATAAGTTGCAGACTAGCCTCAAGATCAGCAAACGAATGTGGTGCTTATTATCTATCACTGGCAGGAATTCCATAAGTAGAAACCTCTGGCCCCTTCTGTTCTTGGTACTGGGGACTTCCAGATGGTGCTTGAACACCTTTTGTTGCCATGGGTGTGATCTTATTGATGTTGACCCTGTCCTGTGCCTCTTGTGCAGAAGCAACAGTAGTGTCAGCCACAGAACCCATATGGACAACCTCTGTTGAGATGTCCACCTCCAAATTAAGGTTGGGAGTGTCCTCAGTGGATGCCCTTTGGATATTCTGTGCAGAAATGTCCTCCTGCACAGGGATATTTGGCTCTTGTAAGAGGGTTGAGGAGGAAGGAGCTCTTGAACCTTTTTTTCTTTTGTATAATATGAGTGGGGATGTGGGTTTAACAATAGGAACGGAAGGCATTTGAGTATCATGAGGAGTGGGTTGGGGTCCTGGGGGTGAAGCAGTAATGTTAGGCTGAGCCTGCTCAGGACCCTCTCCTCTGTTTCTTGGAATGATGCCCAACATTGCAGAAGGCAATGGGACATCCACACTCACAAAATTAGCACTTGGCTTTAAAAGCCTTTTTATAGATGATAAAGAGTGCCTATGGGAAACATGTATCCTTTTATGTATATAAAAATTATTGCAAGACTTTGCAATTAGTTCAGCCAAAAATCTTGGATACATTAAAAATTTCCCATTCTTTAGGGAATGATGCTTTAACATTCCCTGAAAAATCATGTTAGAAAAGTTGAACTGTTGGCCCGTTGATAAACACACTAAGGCAGTGGCTATATTTGATGAAATTCTGACCAACCAGTTCTTTTTGGGCTTATACACTGCTGAATAATATGTACAAGATACTTCCACTTAGGGGAAAAATTAGATTTAAAGAAAGTATAAGATTTAGCAGGTCCCCTATATCCAATAGTATGAAGACCATTGTGTAAGGCAGTAAGGAATAGGTCTGTTATACCTGAGGCATCTTGAAGATGCAGATGTTGGCGAATGGATTCCTCAGTGACAGTAATGGTGTTGCCATCGATTTTGGATGTTAAAGAAGAGAATCCATTGATGGTTTTGAGGGAGGCATGTTTCCAGAACTGTTCAATATGAGAGATGTAGATGGTGGGATTGATAGTGAGGGCATGATGGATATGGGAACTTCGAAGGAAGTCCATCATGTCGTGGAATGGTTCAAGATCAGCGTGTTTGAGAGAGTAGGGTAGGCAGTTGTGTTCTTTGACAAACTTCATTGATGATTGATGAATTAGGGTTTCAGTGATGTGCGGGGGAATTGCTCAGAGAATCGAAGAAAGGTTGTGGAAGATATTTTGCAACTGGTAGTTACAATAGAACGAAACTGAAACCTTTAAAGGTTTTGAAAATATCTAAACTTGCGCACACACTTATGGAAATTGCCAGATTACCCTGCACACTTTGACAGATCAAGTGAAACAACTTACAGTCCGAGAAAATGACTAGCAGCTTGAGAAAAGACTCAAGCTGTTAGTTGAAAATTAAGCAATTGCTAATGAAACAATGACTCCCCCTTAATCAAGCATATGTAATAGATATAATTTTCATAAAATAAGAGAGAACAAAGAAAAACAAATTAGTCCATATTAACCATGCCAATATTTGATACTAGGAAGGTGAATCTTCCTAAATCAAATGGTTTTGTAAATAGATCAGCTAACTGATCATCAGTATGAATTTTGGTAACTTGGATTAATTTCTTCTCGTTACAGTCCCTTATAAAATGAAATCTAATGTCTATATGCTTGGTTTTGGGAAATTTCACTGGATTTTGTACAATGCTAATTGCACTTGAGTTGTCAATGTAAATGAGAGTGGATAGGAAATTCATACCATAGTCTCTCAGTTGATTCTGAATCCACATCACTTGGGAGCAGCAACTTGCAGCTGCTACATATTCTGCTTCAGTAGATGAAGTGGAGACAGTTGTTTGCTCTTTGCACTGCCAAGAGATTAATCTTGCTCCCAGATATTGACATCCACCAGTTGTGGATTTTCTGTCAATGTTGCATTCTCCATAATCACTGTCAGAATAGGCTGTTAATTCAAGAGGAGAGTCTTTAGGATACCAGAGGCCCAAATGTGGTTGGCCTTTGAGATATCTAAAGATTCTCTTAACAGCAACCAGATGGGAGTCCTTTGAAGAACATTGAAACCTGGCACAAACACAAACAGCAAACATAATATCAGGTCTAAAGGATGTTACATACATAAGAGATCCTATAAGCGATCTGTATAGATGAATGTCCACATCTATTCCATCTTTGTCCGTATGAAGCTGCTTGTGAGGATCCACTGGAGTACTTGCAACTTTGGTATCTTTGTATCCAAACTTTTCCAGTATGTATTTAACATACTTTGATTGACTTATGAAGAGTCCTGTGGGCTGCTTGACCTGCAATCCTAGAAAGAAGGTGAGTTCTCCCATTGAACTCATTTGAAACTTTTTGTGCATCAAAGCCTCAAATTCTTTGCACAGACTGTCATTGGTTGACCCAAAGATAATATCATCAACGTATATCTGTACAAGCAGAATCTCAGATTTGATGGACTTTGTGAATAATGTTTTGTCCAGAGTACCTCTCTTGAATCCATTCTGTAGAAGGTATGATGACAAAGTGTCATACCATGCTCCAGGGGCTTGGTGGAGTCCATAGAGGGCCTTGTCTAGTTTGTAGACTCTGTCTGGATACTTGTAGTCCTCAAATCCAGGAGGTTGACATACATAGACCTCTTCTTCAATTGTGTCATACAGAAAAGCAGACTTCACATCCATTTGATACACTTTGAACCCTTTGAAGCTTGCATAAGCTAGGAACAGTCTGATGGCTTCAATTCTTGCCACTGGAGCAAAGACATCATCATAGTTTGTTCCTTCCTCTTGAGTGTACCCTTGTGCTACTAGTCTTGCTTTGTTCTTGATGACTATCCCTCTCTGATTCTTCTTGTTTCTGAAAACCCATCTTGTACCAAAGGCTCTCTTTCCTTTAGGAAGATCAACTAGTGTCCATACATTCTGAATCTTGAATTGTAGAAGCTCTTCCTGCATTGCCTCAATTCAAGATGAATCTTTCAAAGCTTCTGATGCCTTTTTAGGTTCTAGCTGTGACATAAAACACGCATGTTCAAATGCAGCTACACTAAATTCAGGAACTGCTGGGTCAGCAGCAGTAGTCTCCTTGTGAACCAATACCCTTGTTTGCACAGGTGTGCGTGGATCACCCATTATTTGATTGAGAGGATGATACTTGTGAACCCTGAGTGTAGGCTCTCTATCTGTCTGGAAAGAGGTTCCAAGATTTGTATCATCTCCATCAGGACCAGTTGATGGTTCAGCTTCTGGAACAGCTTGACTAGAATCTGGGACTGTTTCCCTTTGTGTTGGAGCTGTTCTCTCAGGACTTGGGATTTGCACTTCATTGTCTGGATTTGAATCATGTTGATCATTCAGAACCCCTGGAGGGTCACAAGACAGAAGTGGTATAACTGTATACTCATCCCATTTATTTGAATCTGCAGCAGTTTGAAACTTTGTGCCAACAGCTTGATCATTTGTGCTACCAGCATGAGAATTTGCGTTGACAGCTTCAGTCCTGTTTTCATCAGATTCTGCAGTGTACTCAACAAAGCTCAGAGAATTTGTTAGTGAATCTAAATCAAACAACCAATCAGGACCAGTGCCTTTGACATTTGCGGTATTTTCATTAAATTCAACATTTGCACTTTCTTCAATGGTTTTAGACACACTGTTATATACTCTATAGGCTTTGCTTTGATTTGAGTATCCTACAAAGAAACCTTCTTCAGCCTTACTTTCAAACTTCCCTAAGTGAGTCTTAGTGTGAAGAATGGTACATGGACAGCCAAAAGACTTGAAAAAGGCTATTAAGGGTAGTCTATTATGGAATAACTCATATGGAGTTTTCCCTTGTGATTGAACAACCTGAACCCTATTTAGAACATTACAGGCTGTATTAACTGCTTCTGCCCAAATGGTCATTGGCAGTTTTGAATCAGCTAGCATGGTTCTAGCAGCCTCAATTAATGTTCTGTTCTTTCTTTCAGCTACACCATTTTGTTGTGGTGTTCTTGGTGCACTATATTTCCTAGCAATACCTTTGGACTCACAAAAACTGTTTAAGATATGGTTTTTAAACTCAGTTCCATTGTCTGATCTTATCACCTTAACTTTTGAGTTGGATTGGTTTTCTATCTTAAGAATAAATGACTTAACCAGCTCAGCAGTTTCATCTTTAGACCTAAGAAAGTAAACCCAAGTAAATCTGGTGAAATCATCAACAATGACTAAACAGTAAGCCCTTTTATTCAAACTCAAAACAGATGTTGGACCAAATAGATCCATATGAATCAGATGAAGAGCAGATGAGATTGAATTTACTTCTTTGGCCTTATGAGAAGTTTTGTGTTGCTTGCCTTTAAGACATGCTACACAATGATCACCACATATGAACTCCTTTTGTGGTAAACCTCTTACCAAGTTCTTTTTGACTAAAACATTCATGGATTTGAAGTTCATGTGACACATCCTTCTGTGCCAAAGAGCAGACTCATTGGATGATGCTTTGGATATCAAACAACTTAAAGTACTTGATTTGAATAAAAGTTCTGTGTCCAAACAGTATACATTGTCCTTTCTTGGTGTTCTTAGTAAAACAAGATTTTCTGGAATTGTAAAATCTTTTGAAAGAACAATGCACTCAGAATCTGTAAACAAAACAATGTTTTGTTTGTCACAGATTTGAGACACACTCAATAAGTTATACTTAAGTTGTTCAACATATAAAACATCATTGAAAATCATGTTGCCTGCACTAACAGTACCTTTACCTGTAACCTTACCTCCTTTGGAGTTTCCTCTAAATGCAACAAACCCTCCTTCAAAGCCTTTGAAATTTGACAAGCACTCAGAATTGCCTGTCATGTGCCTAGAGCATCCACTGTCCAAATGCCATCTTGTTTTATGTTGTGACTTGTGGTTGCTCTGCACAAATAAAAGCTTAGTTAGTAGTGGAGTAAACCCAAACCAAGTTGGTTTTGGGTTGTCCTTGTGCATTGACATAACTAAATACTGTTTTTGACTTCTTATACTTAGTGAGATCCATTGATGGATTCTGTGGGGAGTATTTAGTTAGTACATGAGGTATCCAGGTATTTTGTCCATCCTTTGCTTTAACAGTCTCAGATGATCCGTTACCAGTTCCAGTTTTATGCTTAGCAGTTTGAACTGTGCTTTTAGTGCTAACAACTTCAAAATTTGCACTAACAGTTCCAACACTAGACTTAGCAGTTTGAACATTTGTATTACCAGTTTGATCTGAGGATTTGTCTTTAACACACCATATTTGTATAAAACTTGATTTAGGCTTTGCCAAAACTTGTTTTTGGTGTGTGGACTGTTTTTTATTAACTTTTGAGAATCTGTGATCAACTGTTTTCTTTGGAACTGATGTAGCAGGAAATTTGGCCTTTGAATTTTTTGAATTTTGAGAATTTGTCTTTTTATAAATTACAGTCTGTTTTGCAACAGATGGTTTATAAAAACAATCCCTGGCTAAGTGATTTTTCCTGCCACAATGGAAGCATTTTTTGACTGTTTGGATTGGAGAACCAGTTTTATTGGATAATATCTGATTCTTGTTCCTTTGATTTCCCCTTACCTGCTGTTGTTTGGGAAACTTTTGGACACCATGCTTTTGGCATGTGCAGATTGGAACATTTTTACCCTTTTTATTATTTTTTGAAGAAGATGCAGTGTTACAGTTAGAAGATACAGAAACCTGTGGAGCAGCATTGCATACACTCATCTTCTCCTTTCCTTTGTTATTGGGGATTTGGATTTCTATAGGTGCACTCATTGTTTTGTGTTCATTCTCAACTTATGTGCACTCACAGTCTCTATTTTGAATCAGATCTTCTTTAGATTCAGGACTATTTTCAAGGATAGGATCTACAGTGGTCATACACTCATCTAATGGTTCATTAACAAGCCTATCAGCAACTTCACTCATTGGATGAATGTATTTGTTGTTGTATGGAGGTGGAGTAGCTCTGTATCCTATACCTTCTTTGGGATTGAGCTGAGATTTTACCCTATCTTTAAATTGGACTTCCATTAGGTGTTCCAGCTTTTGATTTGCCAATTTGAAATTTCCTAGATCTATATTGACATATTCTAGTTTCTTATTAGCCTCTAACACCTTTTGTTCAATCTCATCTAAATTTTTATTTAGGGATTCTATTTTCTTATTCAGCTCCTTTTTCTCCCACTCATGATATGTTCTATCATGTCCCATTTGAATCTCATTATCCTTATAGTCATTGATCTATTTTTCAAAATCTTCTATGGCCTGCATGTATTCATATCTCATTTCTTCCATCTTAGCTAGAGTTTTACACATGCTCTCATTATGATCTCTGTATTTTTTAACCATATTTTTGCATGTTTGAGAGCAGAGTTTAGAATTTACCTCAGATGGTAATTCAGTGGAGGTGACATTTGATTTTTCTGCCATTAGAGCTTGATTTTGAAACTCTTCCTTTGTCTGATCACTCCAGTCAAACACATTGTCTTCTTGAGAAACAAGTGCTTGTGATGATGAAGCCTGATTAGCCTGCTGAGGTCTTGGTGGCTGTTGACCTTGAGATCTGCATTCTCTGGCAAAGTGGCCAAGCTTGTGACATTTAAAACACTCAAATTTTGACTTATCAAAAGCTGGTTTGCCTTCTGCTCTGGCTTGAGAGTTGGATCTGCCAGTTCTTTTCAGAAACCTTTTGGCCCTCATGGCAGCATTGCATGTTGCCATTTTAGATCCATCTCTTCTAGGTCATCTGGATGAATCTATTCTAGATCTTCAGCATTTAGAGCAAACAGTCCATCATTGGCAACAAAAGCTTCATAGTGAGCTTCAGTAGAGTTACCATCACCACCTGAAAAGGAATCACTGCAATTAGATTTTTCAGATGACAGTAGAGCAGTGTTGTGATTATAAGAAAAAGATTTCTTTTTAGCGTCAATCTCAGTTTCAAACACTCTCAGACTGTTGTACTAATCATCTAGTTCTATTTCATCAAGAGTGTCTTTTGTTCTCCATTGAGCAGCATAGACTGTCCACTCTTCACCAAAAGATCTAAGGAATTTTCTGTTGACTTCATCTTGATCCAGGCTGACTTTTGCACTCTCCAATTCACTTATCAGTTTGTTAAACCTGTCAAAGATTTGAGTAAGATTTTCATTCTTGCCACCAGAAAAGTTCTCATACTGCTGTTTCAAAAGATCCTTTTGATTTCTCTTGGTACTGCCATTCCCAGCAAATCTTTTTTCTAAAGAAATACAAAGAGAATGAGCAGTATAAAACTTTTTAAACTGATGTTGATAAGAATTAGGAATGGCTATTTATAGAAGTGTAAGAGCTTTCACTTCATTCATTCTAGCCTTTCTTTCAAGTTCAGTTTTTGGAGGAGTTTTGATGGGTTTGCCCTCAGCATCAAGTTCCGGATCAACTGCAGGAGGAAATTCAACAGCTTCCCATATGGCAAAATCAATGAATTGAATATGATGTTGAATCCTGAGTTTCCACATCTCAAACTCAGTGGGCTTGAGCATAGGCACTTTGAGTCCTTGCCCAGATCCAGTACTGCTATTATCAAATTCCATTGCAGAAGATTAAAAACTCTAAAAGAAAGCTTCTGACTTTGAAAACAAAGAAAAACCTGTGGCTCTGATACCACTTGTCAGAATCAGAATGTTACTACTTAAGATTAACTGGTTTGAATTGATCAGAGTATAAACCAATAATCTTGTATTGAATCAAAGTCCAATTAAGAAGTTTGCGGAATAAAACTTAATTGTTTTAAGAAAAACTTTCAGAATCAATAACAAATAAATATAATTGAGTAAACAAAATTGCTTGTATTACTGAACTCAATGACTTCAATCACCTCTAATTTGTTTGATTAGACCAAGAACACAAATTGTTCTTAGGGTTTTTCAACCTTAGAGGCTTATGAAAACTTAAACAAAAATCAATTACAAAACTTGAACGTGCAGAAACTTGTTACAATAGAAAAACCTGTTCTATGTATTTATAATGCTTTCTGATTTGTTTCCTTGAAGGACTCTGACTTCTCTGATAGTAGATTTGCTGGAATCTTCGTGTAAATATCTCTTCCTGAATATCAGCACTATCTGTTTATGAAACTGTTGAGCAGCTTGAATCACTGAGCAGCTTGAACAGAGCAGATTGAGTGATTTTACTCTGGCAGCTTGAACTTTTATACTAGCAACTCGAAATTATTCAACTAACAGCTTGAACTTTGTATTTACACAGAAAATCTACTAACAGTTTGAGAAATCTAACTAACAGCTTGAACTACTTAGAATATTTCCCAACAAACCCCTCTCAACAACTGCTGAGCTTCCCACATGACTCCTCGAGTCTTTGGAACTCCTACTAACACGGCTCGGAGTCCTACTCGGGCTTTGACTCTGAGCCTGCTGTCTCTAGCCCTGTCCCCGACTCTGAAAAAACTCCTCTGCCTCTCATCCCTGCCCTGATCTCGACGGGCCCTGAACTCTGTCCCCGCGGCTAAGAATAACCACCATGCCGGCTATCTATGTAAAATCCCGAAGACGCCAAACACTGACCATGCCCTGTCTACTCTATTGTCTCTAGGGCACCGACTTCTCTTTTTGTCACTTAATCTCCCACTCTCATCGACAGGCATACTCCATAGCGGATGAAAAAGTGGGGTCATGTAACGTCCACAAACTCCATAATACCTGATCTCAGCCCCTCAATGAACATACTGACCTTACGGTCCTCGGTAGCCACTTGGTGTGGCAAAAACTGAGCCCTATCAATAAACGTATCTATGTACTCCTAAACTGTCATCGATCCCTACTGCAGATGAAAAAAGCATAGTTCAAACTCACGCCTCGTGTCCTGTGGACAGTACTACAGCTCGAACTCAACTCTGAACTCCTCCCACGGCATCTGGTAAGCAACATCAACCCCTCTAGCACTCACCATTGAACCCCACTATCGCAATGCTCTTCCCTTCATCAGGTAGGAGGCATAAGTCACCAAACCAGAACTATCCACGTCAGTTATACAAAATGTTGCCTCGATCTCTCATAGCCACTCTAGTTCCTTCGAGGCACCAACTCCCCCAGAAAACTCTTAGGGGTGTCCTGTCATAAAGTCCTTAAAAGACACTCTCATTGGCTGGCTAGAAGAAGCACTAGCCCCAAAACCCAACACAATCTCTGGCGGGGGTAAAGTACTCCGATCCCAGCCCACTCCCTGTGCTGGAAAGCGCTCGTCAAAGAACTGGCCTAACATCGAATAAAGGTCAGACCTACGCACATACTCATCACCCCTATACTCGTCTCCCTAAAGCATGTTGCCCTCACAGTCCTTAATCACCTGCAAAATAAAGTGATAGCTCGTATTAACTCTACATAACACTACAGACTACTGGTTTATCACCTAGATAATCTACTTCGGAATACAATCCAAGGATCTAGAATCCATGGTTTAAGCTTGAACATCCACTAGACACTTAACCTCTTAAACCTAGGCTCTGATACCATGCTTGTAACAACCTACTCCCCAATGCCACGTAAATAACACGTCAACGGAAATATAATATAAAAATCCCTAATTGTTCCCAAGGTAAACATGTGGAAACCTCGATGATTTAAAACTTTAATACATAATAAGTCACGGTAATCCCTATTTGATTACATAATATCCGAAGTATATATACACAATCCTTAAAATGTAACTACCTCTAAAAGGGTAGCTAACAACTCCTCATCAAAAGATATGAAGCCTACTTGGGTCGAGCAGGCCTACTAGTACTATGATCACCTGAGATACACACATTTTAAACACAACGGTCAGCTAACGTTGGTGAGAATGCAAGGGTTAGTAGTATGATTATTAAAAACCTCATTAAAAGATAGTAAACTCGAATGTAAAACGTTCAACGTTCTCTACTGAACAAGTATATGAGATCCCACAAGATAGCTCAGAATAGGTACTCATCCTATGTGGAAAAATCCACGTACGCAAATCCTAGACCGCAAAAAGCAGTCGTTAGAAACTCAAAAAGGACTCGGGAGTGACCCGAACCCTGCCCAGCCGTGTGGTTTAATGTCTCGGTAGCTCATGTGTCCCAAATCTCATATAATAAACACAATTCACATATATTTCTCAGTTATGCATGCATGATAACATCTCGGTGTAAAACTCGTAAGAAAACTCATAATAATCTCCTAAAGAAATCTTGGTAAAATTCATGCAATTATATAAAATAGATAATCGTACAAGTATCTCAGAAAAACATGTAAACTCTTCTGACCCTGAAAACTCACTCCTCAAGTCTCGGTTCCCTGCCCGCATCCCTACCCTATCAACTCGAGACCTTGGATTCACAATATAACAACCCAATATCACAAACACAACTTAATAACTCTATACATGATCCTCAGGTATCACACACAAACCCTAATACTCGAAACACGTAACCCAAATAGCCCAAAATCTTTACCCTAAACCCTTGTCGGTTCGCGGCCGCGCTCAGGGAGTTGCGGTCGCGTTGACTTGATCTAGGTCGAAATCCCCATCGCGGTCGTGCTCGTCTTGGCGAGGCCTGAGCTCGACCTGTAACCATATGCAACGCATCGTGCCCCATGCTAGTGGCATCGCTGCCCGAGCTCATCTCAAGAACATCGCGGACCGTGATCCCATGATCGCAGCCGCGTTCACGGTCGTACAGAAGCAAGTTTCTCTGTTCTTCTCAGCCAGGGGAAAATTCCCCAAGTCTCAATTCCAGCTCGATAATACTCGTTCAATTTGTCCTGAACTTTCTCCTTAGCCTACATAAACTTATCACGATTCCAGTATCTATTAACAACATAAAACTCACATATTCAAACCGAAAGCTTACTTGAACTTGGTAAAGAAGATGATGATGAATTGAAAGGAACAATCATCACTCTATGATTGTTGCTGCAGCTGGAATTCATAAAAGCACACATAACACCTTTACAATCTGATTTTGAAAAGGGAATAATGAAAGCAATATAGCAAGAAGCTCGGCATTATATACATCTTGGTTATAACTCGGTTTGATGTCCGAATTCCGATCCCGTTATCAATAATTAAAGGTTTATATCACCGGGCTCCAAATTTCTCAATAATTACCAAGATGGTAATCTTTAATAAACACTTACTCCCATACCCCGGTTTACTCATAATCTCGTCATGTGACGGTTCCCCGTGTGTAACTCAATAATTAGTCCAACTCAATATTAATACTTAAATTAACCGAATTAAATAATTCCACGTACCTTACCCAAAATTGGGATGTTACATGCACACACACACACATATCTCTATATATATATATATACATATACATATATATATATATATATATATATATATATATATATATATATATATATATATATACATATATATATATATATATGTGTGTGTGTGTGTGTGTGGTTGGGATTATGGTGAAACCTTAATTTAGTGCAAAACTATGAATCAGTCTACACCATAGGATTATAATATAACACTAGGGATAAGATGATAAATATGCAATTAACATTAAATTAAGGATAGCCCACCAAGTTTGACTACTAACTTTGACCATTATTTCGACTCTTTTAATATTGAATGTATATTCAGTGTGTGAAGACCTCCCCTTACGGGGTAGTCCTCCTTGTCTAGGAACCACAATTGCAACAGGATATCAATCATAACTAAGATAGAGTAATTAAGTTGCGGGATTTCAAATTACAGTACAAAATAGGATAAGTTTAATACAGTTTTTAGTACGAGTTACAGTTTTCAAATTAAACTTATTAAGGGTACAAGGCTAATCTGATTCATGACATCATACAATCAAATCAAATCTACCCAGACCACCACAATTATCATCTGTCAATCTGTACCGAAAGTTTGTTGAGTAGTGATCTATGGAAAAAACTTCAACTTGATTCTTGAAAGATCTAAGAACTAGGTCCAGTAGGTTCTTTTCCCTTATCTTTTCCTGTAAAAAGTTTAAACATCAACTATAAGCAATGCTTAGTGAGAATACAGATTTTCAGATTATATGCATTTTATCAAGCGGATCATGAGGTCTAGCATGATATGTCTTGACTGCCGCTACAGCCACTCATGATTGAGACATAGTAATCATAGAGTTGGATGATGTCCAGGCCACGCTCATGCTTTTAGTGGAAGCTATCCACTTATATTGGGCTAGCTACCCGCAGACATCGTTGGGGGAGCATCGGAGTAAGTTCAATACAACTGGTGACATAGCAAGGCCTAGAACAATAGACCGACAAGGCTAATCATGCTAAGCTGAATCAACATATAAAAGATGCGAGCAATAATGAAAGCATAAATAGTCAAGGTCATGATACTAATCTCAACTGATTACAATTAACTGAACTGAATTGTAAGTACAATGTTATGTAGAATGATAAGTCAAATAGCTATCATGACCCACAGGGCATCACCGAACCATGGTGAGCACATGTCACAATCCAGCTGAGCATGTATGAATGACAAAATAAACTATCATCAACAATATGTCTCAACCGGAATCTAGCATGTAAAACTGAATATCTATAACTTACAGGTTCTACTGTCTTATGAAGCAGATTTCTCTACCACCTGAGTTATCTCAGGATTTAAATCTTTAATCTTTGTCTTTCTGGACTCTGGCTTTGCTTTACATTTCTTTGACCCACTTTCAATAACTTTAATGTTTAATTCTTTGTTCAAAATTTATTTGAACCTGTCCAGAATTTTATCATAGCAAGTACATTAGTTTTTAGCTTTAAATATTTATTTGATCTGATTCTTATAACTGATAAACTCCATCAATCATTTTACACTTTCTTTGTTCAATTGAAGTCTCAAAGATATATATATATATATATATATATATATATATATATATATATATATATATATATATATATATATATATATATATATATCATGATGCTTTATTTAATATTCTCTATTATTATAAGAATGGGTCTTATAATTGTAACATATCATTTATTTGTTATTTTAAAACATCTAAAATGGACCATCCGAATTAAGCACCCGGATTCGGACCATCCGAACTGGCCATCCGAATTTGGCATCCGGACCGACCCATCCGAACTTGTCCATCCGAACTCGGATGATCCAAGTTCGTATCATCTCCCATCCAAGTTTTGGATCTGAAATGGCATTTGAGACGGGGTCCGAAGTGGTGTCTCATCCGAATTCGGTCCCACACTTAGAAATTTCCCAGATTTTGTTCTTAATGTTCCGATTTTGATATATTCGGATTTTCACCAAAAATTCGCCAAACACATTTTTATCAACATGCAATTAATTTTAAGGTTATATTATCGTTATTGGGGTGTTTTTACAGTATTTTCCCTATCTTAAACACATTAAACATCTAAAATCGTCCAAAATCAAGATTTTTCTCAAGAACAAAAATTTTTTACAAAATTTCAGATTTCTCTTTTATTTGGACTATCTAAACAACAATTTTTGTTTCTGTAACTTCAAAAAGCGTTAATACATGATTATTAACTAGTTTTTCTAACTAGCACATACAATTCATGTTTTAAATCTTAGATTTTGGTTTTTCACAAAACCGAACATAAAATCCTTAAAACTCGAAATTTAAATAAGCATTACCTTTAAATCTTGTAAATGTTTGTTGCTTGATTCTCGTTTGTAACTTATCCTTGATTAATTCTTCAATGTATTGCAAATTTATGATCTTGGATGAAGATGATGATGTTGCCGTAAGTTGATGAGAGAGAAAAGAGAGAATTCAATTTTCCTTTAATTGTGATAGATGAGAAAATGAAAGAATTTAGATCTTTTATTACTTAACTCTTGCATTTCATCACTTTTGGTCCCTCTACATTTGTATATTACATCTCTTTTTATTTGGTCATCTAAATAACTTATATTATATATTTAATTTAATTAAATAAATTTCATTACTTAATTAAATTACAATACAAATAATGTAATTAAATTACATTATTAGCACAAAAACAGAAATTAAGTTCGGTTAAAAGCTAGGTTGTTACAGAATGGGCTCCACCACGCACAAACTTCATCCTCGAAGTTTGCAATGTTCGAACAGACTTGGATACGTAGCTTTCATGACATCTTTTGATTCCCAAGACTGATGCGAACCTTTGTAGTGTTTCCACTGGACGAGCACCATCTGTATTTCTTTATTTCAAAGTTTTTTGGTCTTCGAGTCCAGAATACATTCTGGCTCCTCAACCACTCGAAGCTTCTCATCGATTTGTAGATTGACATGTGGTATTTGAACTTCTCTTTCTTCTGCTAAGCTCTTTCGCAAATGACTAACATGGAATACAGGATGTATTTCCGCTAAGTCTGTTAGCAATTCAAGATGATAGGATTGATTTCCTATCTTTTCAATTATATTGAACGGACCAATAAATCTCGGACCTAGCTTATTTCGCTTTATAAATCGGACCACATTCTTCATTGGAGAGACTTTCAGCATCACCCAATCATTAACTGCAAAACTTATTGATCTATGACGATTGTCATAATACGATTTCTGCCTGCTTTGAGCTTCAAGAATGTTCTTTCTGACAAGTTGAATCTTCTCATGAGTCAAATGTAGAAGGGCGGGACCCGCTAATGGTGATTCACCTATTTCACGCCAACAGGTGGAGTTCTGCACTTTCTTCTGTAAAAAGCTTCAAAAGGAGCCATCTTGATCATTGAATGATAACTGTTGTTGTATGAGAATTCGACCAAAGGTAAATGGTCATCCCAGTTACCACCTAAATCAACTACGCAGGCACGGAGCATATCTTCCAGAGTCAATATAGTGGGTTCACTTTGACCATCTGCATTAGGATGATAAGCAGTACTCATAGAGATTCGAGTACACATCCCCTCTTGCAGCGCTTTCCAGAATCTTGAAACGAAACGACTATCACGATCAGAAACGATAGATTTTGGCACACCGTGACGAGAAATGACCTCAGTGATGTACTTTTGTGCCAATCTATCGAGAGAATACGTCTCTTTCATCGGTATGAAGTGAGCTGACTTCCTTAAACGATCCACGACTACCCAGATGGAGTCGTGCTGTCTCTTGGTTTTTGGCAATTTCATAACGAAGTCCATGGTTATATGCTCCCACTTCCACTCAGGAACTAGTAGTGGTTGCATATCCCCGAAGGGGTTCTGTTGTTCTGCCTTAACCATTTGACAGACTCTGCAGCTTTTGTAACATCCTTAAATCTAAATTATTGTAATTTAGATTAATAAGTTGGATATTTTGTAATAAATATAAATAAGTTGGATTAAGAAAAATGATTATGTATCTGGATATTTAAAAGTCGGTTGCTATTTTAAGAAATTAAGAAGTTCAGAATTTCAACTTTTAGTTATTAAGTATGATTGTTAAAATGTT
The DNA here is from genome assembly GCA_020465985.1 of Centrapalus pauciflorus. Lineage (NCBI taxonomy): Eukaryota > Viridiplantae > Streptophyta > Magnoliopsida > Asterales > Asteraceae > Centrapalus > Centrapalus pauciflorus. Next base: position 71,548 of record JAANYP010001230.1, on the reverse strand, counting down.
AAAGATGAATATTATGATGAAACTCAGTATTTAATAGAACCAGATAAGTTGAGGGGCTAAATGTGCCAAAGTTGGAAAATATGGAATAAAAGGCAATGGATCTTTCATTTTCATTCATTTCACATTTCAAACTCAAGAGTGCTCTCAATGTCTCTCTCTAAGATTCTGCTGAAAATCGATTAAGTGAAGACAAATTCATGGATTTAATTTGAATATTATCAAGAATAAAAAAGGTTTTAAGGTAAGAACATAGTTTCAAGTTTGAAGCTTTATTTTGAGAGTTCAAAATTCAGATTTTGAATCTGATAGATTGTTGATGCATGTATGATATTTTAGTTGATAAACATCAATTGAAGGTTATAGAAGCTACAGAAACAAGAATCGTTGGTTGAATCATCCAAAAAGGTAATGAATCTGAATTTTTATGAAGTTTTTGTGTTCTTGAGGTTTTCCCTCATTTTTGGTCCAATCTAGACGAATTTGAGTGTTAATGATATCGAAAATGATGTAGAAACATTCAAGATATGTTAATAAAACATTATTTCAAGTTGCATGTGGCTAGAAATCGAATTTGGTAATTTTTAGTATAAAACCCGTAAGTTGTGACTGCAGAACTGCTGGTGAACTCGGCAAGTTCTAGGGTGAACTCAGCGAGTTCCCAAGAACACTTGAATTAATCTTCAAAAAATTCATAAGTGTTGGATCCGAATTTGGTTGGGACCCGAATTCGGATGAGACCCGAACCTAAAAGAGACCAAATCCGGACGGAACCGAACTCGGATGGGTCCGAAATCCGGCCGAGGATCCGAAATTCGGACCTGAACTCGGCGAGTTCTATGCTGTTTTTGTGAAGTTCGGATGGGTTTTTAAGGACCCGAATTTTTGGTTAAATAGAGACACTTTTGAGAAACATTTTGTAACATATTAAGGTGAATAAAGAAGGGTTAATTGGGAATAATAACACCTCGAATGATGGTTTTTACTGTGAGTTTTGGATGACGGTTCCGATTGTTGTAACACTTTAATATTGTATAATCAAGATGGAAATTGTTACCAAACATATGTAGATATGTTTTATTTATGGAAATGTAACAGGTCCCTTGTGGTGTTGTTTAACCCACAGTGGGGTACTTTGTGGTCCGGTTGAAATTCCAAAGAGAAATAAGTAACTTGAAGTTTAGTAACGCACCCACTGTGAGTACCTTTGATTTTAACATGTCTGCATCTGATTTATGTTTGCTTTGCCTGCTGGGGCATGTTGTTTCACTTTCTTTTGGCACTCTACTAATTTGCCTATATGTTGATGCACATTTATACTTGTTGCATGTCCGTTTCTTTGTTGTGCATCTTATTGATGGACATGAGGGTCGCATCTGTACTCTGATGTTACTGTGCTATATGACCAAAGGTTTGACACCTCTGTGGTCAGGATAGATAGTAGGTCATCCCCGATGTTTTGTCTGCCTCAGATGGTTGGTTTTTCCTATGCCGAGCGTCATCTCGATGGAGCTGCGGCTCAGGTTTGCGTACTTTGTGTACGTGGGGAGTATACGGTATGTGTTACCGGTGTTACTCTTGGGGGGCATCATAAGGATTTGTGGAATGTATAAAATCATTGGTATTTACTAAGCTTTGCTTACCCTCAGTTGTTTACATTTTTACAGGAAAAAGGGAAATCCGCTGCGGGACCTTCTAGCTAGGTCGTCTGTTGAAGTAATTGAAGATATCTACTACTTTTCTTGGTAACTGAATCATGGGGTTATTGTTGAATTATGTTTGGGAGATTTTAATAAATTCGAGTATGTAGACTTAGTCATTGAAACCTTGTAGCACCGTAGGGTGTTTGACAAATTTGTATTATTTTAATTTATGTACTTTAATGCTTTTGCACTCTAATTTAAGTATTCAGATCATTTTGTAATCATGTGTTTGGTGATTAATCATGGGTTTATGGTAATGATGGTTATTGTGGCAAGGGTGTCACAGCGAATGGTATCAGAGCAGTAGTTTGAGATTCAAGTGTCCGTGAGGTCTTGGTCTCAAACATTAAGTGATGACATGTAGTGAATATAAGTGATGATCTGAACTAAGATAGGAAATGATCTAGTGCTTATAGGAAAGTGACTTTCATACGGGACAACATGTGTTGTAGTTAACTATGTGATGGGATCACTAAATGAATTACATGTTTAAATTTTCAGAATATGTCTGGAGGAGGAATGACGCCACGAGAAACGAGGGAAATGATGCTATCAATGATGGCAGAACAAGACAGAATGATTCAAGATCAATTTCGGGCTCGAGATGAGGCCAAAGTTAAAAGAAAAGAAGACAAGAGAAAAGAAAAGAGGGAACATGAAAGGAATTAAGTTGTGGATGACATAAACCTTAGGAATAAAGCGAAACGTAAAGACAAGGGAAAGGAAAAGATTGATTATGAAACCGGAATTAATGAGAATTACATGAACTATGTAATTAGATCATTCAAAGACTGGAAACCACCAACATTCTCTGGATCTTTTGGATTACAATTATGGAACAGATTTTTTCGGAGATGAATTGTAAGGATGAGTACAAGGTATGTTTGGCTAAGGATCATATGATTAGACAAGCCAAGAAATGGTGGAACTGTTGGGAAAAAGAATTGGGATCAGAGTTAATTACTTCCTTTAGTTGGGAACAATTTAAGTTGTTGTTTTGTAGGCAATATGGTGAGCCTGATATTGTACCTCATCCTGATCATAAAGAAAGAGCTATTGGAAAAGATCGCAAAGGAGATGAGATCTCAGAGATTATGGTTATAACCTTTGAACATTAACTTACAGGATTAGAAGAGTACTTTAAAGTTTTTATATGTAATATTACATTGAAGTTTTATGATTCTGAAGTTAACATGAAGTTGAGTGATATGAAGTTTTATTACTAATATAAGTATAATTATGTTCGTGAATGAGAACACTCGAATATATAAGTAGGCATTAGATGAATAGCCAGGATGGTTGAAGCTTTGAATTGGACAAGATGCTATAGATTTCATGGAATTTATGAACGAGTTTAGAAGTTGTAATAAAGTTTAAGTTTGACCATAATGGGTTAAAGAATTGGAACTAATCGTATTAGTATCATATATGATATGTTTCAAGGATTGATAACAACTTGTAATGGTTATCATAAAGCAAATAGCATCAACTTTTATTAAGGGAAACTGTAAGGTACGTTGTGTTGATTATTTTAACTTAAAAAGGTTGTAGATAAAAAAAACAAAATGATAGGATCTGCTTTGAGATTTACGATATAATCATATTTGAACAGACTGTTTCCATATTGGTATATATAAATATTATATAAGGAAACCAAATCAAGAAATTATTGGGAAAGCATACGAGAGTATGATAATACATGGAAAATACATGTTATTTTTAAAGGAGAATTTGAAATATGCAATATGAGGTGTGAAGTTAGATATGTACGTGAACTATAATCAATTGGAAGGGAGATATAATGCTATATGAGGATAATAACACTTAATGAAATGGTGATTTAATCAACCATAAATATTTTAAAGAGACTTTGAACACTAACGAATTATGCTTATAAAGCAATGAAAAGTCTAGTACTACGATTCAGAATCTAAGAAAGACCCAGAGGTGGTCATGAGTAGTGTATGATTTTGGTGACGACCGATTATTTGTATCTACTACTTTTGTTCAACAATGTTAATGATCTGGTCTAAGTTGTCCATTGTGATTGAGATTGAAACTGTTAAGTAACACCATAGTTAACGTAGATCATGTGTATCATGATTGTACTCTAGCGATTGAAAAGGTAGTCTTCAATCTTGACTTGATTCCAATAGAGATCAGTGATTTGGATATAATAGTTCGAATGAACTGGTTGCGTATATGTGATGAGACCCATGTAATTTGCAATAAAGTAATAATAAAGATAACTACGCCAGAGGGGCGGGAGATTTGTATATACGGGGATAGGAGAAGTGGGGAATGTCTGTTGATGATTGTTAGGTCCCGAAAGCTGATTGCTTAGTATGACGTCTTCATATATTGATAGTATAAATGGAATCACCAGGATCAACACAAAACCCAATGAATAACATGATAATTAAAATTGAATACTTAAATCAGATTTAAGCAGTTCGACACTAAAGCAATAAATAAAAGTGTCTACAGTGATAAAGTCTGACTATTACATCAACGTAATTGTTTTAAAGTCATGCAATTCCCAGCCCCAAAGCTATATCGTCCATGTACCAAAGTAGCTTCTAGGACACCGAGATGTGCAATGAATTTCTTATGTGGAAGGTCCAGCTACACCTTTGCCTTTGCCTGAAAAGACTGTGAGTCAACAGTAAGCTAATTTGCTTAGTGAGATAACAGATTATGCAAACAACAAATATTTCTTTACAAGCATTACGTGACTATGGGCAGTGTAAGCCCCAATGTATGTTTAAACTGTCAAGACCTCCCCTTACGGGGCAGTCCTGAATGACTAGGTCCCAAGGAGCAATTACAACATCAATCACAACTAAGATAGAATTAATAAAATGTGGAATTAAGTCATTACAGAAATTAGGATTATTTTACAATAAGTTTAATAGTAAACTATAAAGGGCACAAGGACACTAATCTAGTTCATAACCACAATACATGTCACCGCTTCTACCCAAACCACCATCATAATCAATTCATTTGATACCAATTTCAGTTGAAGTAGTGGTCTAGTGACTTCCAATTCGGGCTTGCAGATCCTAAGGACTTGGTTCAGCTGTAACTTTTCCTTTGATTAAACCTGTAAAAAGATTCAACAACAACTATAAGCAGTGCTTAGTGAGATTATAGATTTAACAGTTAACATGCCATGACAATTTTAAGCGGAGACTTGACTTTGACTTTTGACTTTAATCTCTGACTTTGACTTTAATCTCTGAATTTGACTTTAAGCGCAATTTTGACATGACTGCCGCTATCAGCCAGACATTGTGAGACATAGGACTTAAGATCGGATGACGTTTAATCCCACGCACACGCTTTTAATTGTGGGGGCCAACCACATACTGGGCTAGCTACCAGTAAGACAACATGGCCAAACATCAGAGTAGACTTAATCATAGACTGACATGGACTTTCCCAGACTTGAATTATGTGGAATCATATGAAAAGCATCAATAACGAGGCAAATAACTGAAAGCATTCAAAGTAATGAATCAAGATAGCAACAACAATATATATCCAGGACTAATTCGGACTGTAAAGACATTTGTGCAGGATGATATATTAAAAGCTATCATTATCCACAGGGAATCACCGTACCAAGGTGTGCACAGGTTACATTCTAGCTGAGCATATTTGACTTTCAAATAAAGCTAGAACAACAATATGTCTCACAGGAAGACAAGCATGTATACAGTTATATCTATAACTCACAGTTACTGGTTTTATTGCAATGCTGTTGATTTTGACTTTTGCAAGTGGATTATATTCACCACCTGAGTTATCTCAGGATTTGACTTTACAAATTTTAGCTTTGACTTTACTGACTTTGGCTCTGCTTGCTTCTCAACTTTGGCTTCGCTTTATTGACTGTGCTTGACTTTTATTACTTTATCTTGACTTTTCTGCCTTGGCTTTACAGACTTTGACTTTATAACACAGTTCAGATTAGCTGAACCTGTTCAGTGTTTGGAAATCAATTTACATAAGCTTTTTGACTTTTCACAACTTAATTGTGTATTTGGGTTAAGGTTCTATGAGTTTCGGTGTCATGCAAAAACACACAAACATACTCTGCACCTTCCTTTCTCATTTGTGTTTCTTTTCTTTGTTTTCTTTAAATTCCAGCAGCAAACATTAAAAAGGCAATACACACACACATATGCATATAAAATATAGCCGAAGGCTAAATGCTTCTCTATTAGCTTTCATAATCGATTAAAAACAGGATCATAAACCATTTAGACAACAACTTAGTTAGTTTCTGATTTTATTTTCAAAGTATGGAATTAAACTCTAAAATTGATAACAACTTCAATTAAACCTTAAACAAGAGCATGCATGAACTAATTTTCTGATTTTAAACACCATTTGATGTTCAATTTGATGATTTTGAAGACACTCAAACCCTACAAAATTTCAGAACCGTAAATTCCTAAATGAACACAGGAAGAAATTTTATAATGTTATTTACCTTAAATCTTGATAGAAACTTGATACTTGATGCTCGTTTTTATTAAATCCCAACGTGAATTTGGCTTCAAGTCTTTGTGATGGATTCAAATAATCAACCTTGGGTTTAGAATGAGAGATTGAGAGAATTTCTTTTGCCATTAATTTGATAAAATGAGTTGATGTATACATTTGGGGGTTTTATTAGGTTCAAGTTTCATTTTTTTTTTTTCACAATTTAGCCCCAAAAATTGTTTATTTATCATTTCTTTTATTTTATCATCAAACTTTATAATTAAAACTCATAACTTGATTGTAACTTTTAATTAACTTTTATATAAATATATATCTAATAACTGTAATTAAAATTACATTTAACATATTATTTAACTCTAAACTTGTTAACTATTGCTAATCATGTTTATCGTTGCTGATTGACGTTAATTAAAGTTTAGGTTGTTATAGAATGGGCTCCGCCACGCATAACTTCGTCCCCGAAGTTGTCTATGTTCAGATAAACGTCACTGAGGAATTACAAAGTCGCTATGTATTCCCATAACCTGACATAAACATTTTGGTGATTATTGAATGAGCACCATCTGTATTTCTCATCTTATAACTTCTTTGGCTCTTATATCAAGTAAATTTACTGGTTTCTATTGACTTATGCCATATCATAAGATAATTTTAGGATTTCTGCTTATCGCTTATACCTTTACTGTGTTGACTTACGCTTTGAGATTCAGTATGACTTTCAATTAACTCAGTTATCAATTTATTTATTAGAGTAGTTGATATCTCTTTTCTTTTAATCTTAAACTATCTGTTGCGCTTTTCGAATATGATATCAGTACTCATTAGACGATTTTCATTAATTGATGATGTTATTATCATCAATCGCTTAGCAGACTTTTGCTTCAGCCAAGACTTTTTATAGACATGACAATGGAATAAGGATTCCATATATATATATATATATATATATATATATATATATATATATATATATATATATATATATATATATATATATATATATATATATATATATATATGTATATGTATATACTTTTAATTGACTTTCATTGGTCATTCAAGACCAATCGCTTAATTCTTATAGAATTTTCTCTTTATTTCTCATTTGACTCTAGCTTTGTATCTCTGACATATTTGATTTCAATTCAAGCTAACATTGGGTGTTTGACAATCTGGTACATAGACCATCTTCTCAGTTATTTTCATTGGATCAGCAACTTCCACCTCTGCCTCATTATGAGACACGCTGTTATCATTCAGATTACTAGGCTTTATGAAGAAGCTTGTGCTTAAAATTCAGTTTTGGGTTTCCTTAAAGCTTTTGAATCATACATTATTCAAACATTGATACTTATATCGCTTATAGGCAGAATTTCTTATCAGAAAACACATTAAAGTTATAGCATCAACTGATACAACCTATATGTCATCCGCATATTCACTATTGATGACAAAGCTAAACCGTCGAACTCGAGCCTTATTTTGAAATCATAAGTCAATTTAAATAAAGAATAGAAAATCTTCTCCTGATCTCCTTAGCGATCCTATTTTTAAAATGTTTCTATGGAATTGGAATGAGGTCGAGATTGAAGACATCGTTATTAGCAAGCAAAGCACGATTCTGAAATTAAGTTATTGGTAGTAATTGTCTCAATATCAAGGATAGTAGGAAACTACGTAAGTGACGGGGTTAATTCACATGAAAGTGCGGTAGATATGAAAGAACAGTTTGTAGTAGAATCAAATGATGCACGACAGGTATTTAATTAGGAAAACATACTCATGGTCGCATTTGGCATTTCCTCTGTTTCTTCGACTGTGATATGATAGGCACGGGCTTTGGCTGATGGAGTTGCAGCAGTGCTCTTCATTGTTGAACCTCTGGCATATGACTGGGATTTACTGTTGCTTCTCATTGGACATTGATGATTAAAGTGTCCTGGTTTTTCACACGTGGAACAACCAAGACCTTTCGTTGGGCATTCCTCGCTACTATGACCGATTTTGCTGCAAACATAGCATATCACATCAATTGGATTACATAACCCAGTATGTGATTTCCTACACCTTTTGCACACTCGTTCTTCTGATTGAATCGCGTAAGACTTGGCCTTCTGAGGAGATCTATATTGATCTGTCTGTTGAGACTGGGTCTTTCCTGTCTTGAAGAATCTGCTAAATCGTTGCTTCTTAGGTGGAGACGGACATGTAGGATTGATCTGAGTTGCGCTTAGTTGTTCACCATACTCCAGGTATTCGCTTTCAATTTGTCTAGCTGCTTCCACCATCTCTAAGTACGTCTTGTATTTGTTACCACTCATCGGCTGACGATACTTTGGGTTTAATCCTCTACGAAAATGATTCATCTTTCTTTCTTCTGTGGCTACTTGATAAGAAGAATAGCCACACAATCGCGAGAACTCGTGCTCGTATTCATCGACCGTCTTGTCGCCTTGAGTCAACTGCATCAATTGAACTTCCATTCTATCTTGTTGATCTGTGGGATAGTACTTAGCGTTGAACATGTCGAGGAATTGCTCCCATTCAAGTGTTTGGATGACGTCCTCTCTGTAGATACTCCTCTGTGACTTCCACCATGCGCCGGCAGCTCCGACAAATAAGGCAGTAGCGAACTTGACCCTTTGTGAATCTAAACACTCAGAGATACCGAAAATATCTTCTGTGTGACAAATCCAGTCCAATGCCTGGATAGGGTCTACAGTACCTTCAAATGTCAAGGCACCACTAGACTTAAAGTCTTTGAATCGGCAGCCTTTTGGCTGATCAGTTTGGGCATTATCAATGGATTTATCAGTATCAGACTCATCATTATGGATTTGCTTATCCTTTCTTTTGCTCTTTTTATCAGCCTTACGTTTTGCTTCAGCCTCATCACGAGCCTGAAACTGTTCTTGGATTAGTTTGACTTGTTGTTCATTTTGTTGTGCTAACAGTTGTTGTATCATCTCAAACAGTTGCTGAGGCGTGACATCATCAGGAATTCCTCCTTGTCCAGACATCCTTACTGAAACATCAAAATTAAAGTGACTTTCAGTTTAATAGACTTAGTGACTATGTACCCTTCTTCCCATTCTAACAGTCTGTACATCCTATCTCAGTTCAAGCCACCTAGCATGATTGACACTTTATATATTGCTTAAGTTTGAGGCCAAGTATTACTTTCGTAATACTTGATTCACTCAAACTATTGCTTTGATACCATCCTGTCAAGACCTCCGCTTACGGGGCTGTCCTGAATGACTAGGTCCCAAGGAGCAATTACAGCATCAATCACAACTAAGATAGAATTAATAAAATGCCGAATTAAGTCATTACAGAAATTAGAATTATTTCACAATAAGTTTAAAAGTAAACTATAAAGGGCACAAGGACACTAATCTAGTTCATAACCACAATACATGTCACTACTTCTACCCAAACCACCATCATAATCAATTCATTTGATACCAATTTCAGTTGAAGTAGTGGTCTAGTGACTTCCAATTCGGGCTTGCAGATCCTAAGGACTTGGTTCAGTTGGACCTTTTCCTTTGATTAAACCTGTAAAAAGATTCAACAACAACTATAAGCGGTGCTTAGTGAGATTATAGATTTAACAGTTAACATGCCATGACAATTTTAAGCGGAGACTTGACTTTGACTTTTGACTTTAATCTCTGACTTTGAATGTAATCTCTGACTTTGACTTTAAGCGCGATTTTGACATGACTGCCGCTATCAGCCAGACATTGTGAGACATAGGACTTAAGATCGGATGATGTTTAATCCCACGCACACGCTTTTAATTGTGGGGGCCAACCACATAATGGGCTAGCTACCAGTAAGACAACGTGGGCAAACATCGGAGTAGACTTAATCATAGACTGACATGGACTTTCTCAGACTTGAATTATGCGGAAGCATATGAAAAGCATAAATAAAGAGGCAAATAACTGAAAGCATTCAAAGTAATGAATCAAGATAGCAACAACAATATATATCCAGGACTAATTCAGACTGTAAAGACATTTGTGCAGGATGATATATTAAAAGCTATCATGATCCATAGGGCATCACCGTACCAAGGTGTGCACAAGTCACATTCTAGCTGAGCATATTAGACTTTCCAATAAAGCTAGAACAACAATATGTCTCACAAGAAGACAAGCATGTATCCAATTATATCTATAACTCACAGTTATTGGTTTTATTGCATTGCTGTTGACTTTGACTTTTGCAAGCGGATTATATCCACCACCTGAGTTATCTCAGGATTTGACTTTACAGATTTTAGCTTTGACTTTACTGACTTTGGCTCTGCTTGCTTCTCTGACTTTGGCTTGGCTTTATTGACTGAGCTTGACTTTAATTACTTTATCTTGACTTTTCTGCCTTGGCTTTACATACTTTGACTTTATAACACAGTTCAGATTAGCTGAACCTGTTCAGTGTTTTGAAATCAATTTACATAAGCTTTTTGACTTTTCACAACTTAATTGTGTATTTGTGTTAAATTCTCGGACTTTCTGAAACTTTTCTATGGACTTATTGCATTTATTGGCTTTTCATGTCATTTCAGACTTCGTTAAATCACAATTAAGCTTATTATTTAAATTGGCACTATTTAATGTCTTTATGACTTTATATGCATTTCATGGACATGTGTGTCCTCGTGAGGTCATTATTTGACTTTACTTGCATTTTAAACCCATATGAATGCATATGATGACCTAATATGCATAAACATGCCATATTCATTTATTTTGCTTTAAATGTCATGGCATCATAATGTAAGAAAATATGATAAAGAACACCACATTTATGCTTCCTTTAATTCTCATGGCAATGAACTTTATGTATATTTAACGTATAGTTATTGAAATGCCTTTATATATATATATATATATATATATATATATATATATATATATATATATATATATATATATATATATATATATATATACATATATATAATACTTAGTCTGCTATTTGTGAGTATAGAAACAACACCTAATATATATAAATATGTGAATGTGTGACCTCATATTCTATATTTATTAAACATAAAAGTTGCTGGGAATTGCTTCTCTCGGTTCTTGCTTCAACAATTTCACACAATTAGATGCATAATTAGGAAGAATTTTGCTGCTCTTTTTGAGTTATTCTTAAAGCTCAATACACATCCAAGATTAATGCCATGAAAAAGGAACATGGGTTTTTGTTTCTGTTTATAAGTCAACCCACACACATTTCAGAACTTATATGGAAAGGAAAGAAAATGGTTGATGTTTCTGTCATGCACATCACACACACTGCACATATATCACGCACATCTCACACACACACACACACACACTCACACACACACACATATATATATATATATATATATATATATATATATATATATATATATATATATATATATATATATATATATATATTATATATGCTGCTCATACATCACCCATACCCCTTTTATTTAGTTTCTTTTACACACACTGCGCACACACATACTATATTCATGCAATAAAAAGAAAGGTGATGTCCCTGTTTCTGCTACACATACTTTCTGGTTTACATTCTCTGCAACACACACACATCACAAGCAACTATGTATTTATATATATACTACGCTGCTGTAAAATTCGCAGAACACACATATACATACTTCTCTTAATTATTTATGTTAGAAAAGGGAGAGAAAAGAACTTGCTTTCTGTTGTTCTCGGTAAACCCATTACCGAAACCTTATAGTTTCGGTAGGCTTTACATTTAACATACTATTTAACTCTAAACTTGTTAACTATTGCTAATCATGTTTATCGTTGCTGATTGACGTTAATTAAAGTTTAGGTTGTTATATAAACAGGCAGTGTAAGCCTCGTAGTATGTGAAAACCATGCAGTGCAAGCATGGGGTTGGCAGTTCAAATGCTGATCGGGGATGTGCCGAACCTGACCAGGATAACGAGTGGGATGATCAGTCCTCGACAGTGGTCTGCTGTCAGCCCCAGTCCAGGTCGCATCAGATTGTGAAGTAATGATCATGCAGTGCAAGCATGATGTAAATAGATGCACTTTCAAATGAACGCTGGCTACATGAGTGTTACATGTAAAGTACGAGTGTGCATCATAACAACAAATCGTTCATGAGTGCCAATTGATGTATATGAACAATGTGAACATGCCATTGAATATGTAAACGTGAATGCAAAGACAATAAATGTTAGAATGATAATCTATTACTCACAGTGATTGGTATAGTGTGATTTGTCTCTGAATCAATGTGTGTTTTGATAACACCACAATGATTTATCAAGTCAGTGTAATAGTCATTTAATGTGAGTAATTGCTTAAAACTTAAATCCTGAAAATTAAATGAATTTTGAACTGAATTCGGACCATATCCGAATCCGGATGGTCCGAATTGAGCTTGCGAAATGGGGTGGTCCGAAGTGGATAGGGTCTGAAAGGGGTTTCTAGTCCGAATTGTTGTTGGTCCGAAGTAGGTTGCGGTCCGAATTGGGATGGACCGAAGTGACTGTTGGCTCGAAATGAACAGGTCCGGATTTGGATGAACAGGACCCGAATTCGGATGGTCCGAATTCGGTTCATCCAGATCCGAGTTCATACTTGGTAAATATCCAGATTTTCCAGATTATACTTTTGGACCATTTTTGCATGTTTCAGTAACTAAAATTGCAAATATGAACTTAATGTGCCCCTTTTCACTTATAACATAACACTTAATACACCAATTAAACCCATTTATGTCCATTTTTCTTCCTTGGTCGATGAACACACACACTAACTTCAAAATCATACTTAGAGGTGGAATCTGAATCTGAAATTTTGTATACTTCATCATCAACACTCGATTTAAACATTGCAACAATAATATACGACATGTATTCACATTTGAGATCAAAACCCTATGATTCGGTTTATATAAAAACAGATTCAAAAACTTCAAAAATCGCAAGATTGGATGAATCTTACCTCAAATCGTTTGTTGCAATGCTTATAGTTCTTTCCAATAAGCTTGAATCCCGATTTTAAATACTTGAATCCAACAATTTCGGATTTTTGATGATAAAAGTGTGGGTTTTTAGAAAGATGAAGAGAGAGATCGAGAGACTGTAGAGAGAGAATGAGATATTGAAAATGAAGGGAGTTTTCCATCTTTTATTGAACACTTTGACCCATTTGCATAATACACCCTTCAACTTCGTATTTTCTTATTTAACCGATTTTAAGTGTCCGGATCGATTTCTTAGTGTTTGCTTGCTCAAAAAAACAACGCTGAGGATTTTCTTCATCATTTCTTATTTTTAAATTTGTGATCGAAATTTTTGCTTAAATTGACATAATAATCCAATAACATAATAATTGAGTCCTTAAAAATCATAAATTACATTTTCTTAAAATTAGGGATGTTACAGCATGGGCTCCACCACGCCTATACTTCGTCCGCGAAGTCATGCTGCGCTAAACAGACTTGGGTACTTAGTCTTCATGTCTTCTTCCGATTCCCAAGTGTGGTTAGCTCCCTTATGATGCTTCCACTTGACCAGCACCATTTTGATCTCTTTGTTCCGTAACGTTTTGACTTTTTTTCCAGTATGCACTCCGGCTCATCAACGTACCTTAGGAGTTCGTCCATATTTATCTCTGAATGATCAGTCCATGGTTCCCTTTCGGGCACCAGACTCTTTCTTAAGTAACCAAACATGGAAGACCGGGTGAACACCTGACAATTCCTCCGGCAAGTCCAAATGATAGGACTGATTCCCAACTCTTTCTAGTATCCGGAAGGGTCCTATAAACCGAGGAGATAACTTTCCTCGCTTAACAAATCTTGTAACACCTTTCATCGGAGAAACCTTCAAGTAGATCCAATCATTCTTTTGAAATTCTATGGCTTTGTGACGGCGATCGTGGTTGTTCTTTTGTCGATCTTGCGCCGTTCTCATGTACTGTCGAATAAGTTGTATATATTCATTGGTCTCTTGTAGCAAAGCTGGTCCTGCAATAGGAGTTTCTCCTGTTTCCCTCCAACAAGTTGGAGTCCTACACTTTCTTCCGTACAGGAACTTGAATGGTGCCATTTTAAATGTGGAATGGTAATTGTTGTAGGAGAATTCAACCAATAAGAGGTGATCGTCCCAGATCCACCCAAATCCATGACACAGGCTCTGAGCATGTCTTCCAGAGTTAAGATCGTTCGTTCACTTTGTCCGTCAGATTGAGGTCTATAAGCAGTACTCATTGCGATACGAGTACCAAGACCGTTTTGTAGAGCAGCCCAGAAGTTAGAAGTGAATCTACTATCTCGGTCAGAGACAATAGACTTAGGCACACCATGCCTAATGATGATTTCGTTCAAGTAGATCTGGGCAAGACGGTCCAGTGAGTAGGTCTCCCGAATGGGAATGAAATGAGCAGATTTTGTTAATCGGTCAACAATGACCCAAATGGCATCATGTTGACGACGAGTTTTGGGCAGCTTTATTATGAAGTCCATAGTAATATGATCCCACTTCCATTCTGGGATAGGAATAGGTTGCATACTACCATAGGGTTGTTGGTGTTCTGCTTGACCAATCTACAAGTTCTGCACTTCTCTACGTATTGACCAACATCTTTTTTCAACCCTGGCCACCAGAAATCCGCTTTCAGGTTGTTGTACATTTTTGTGCTACCAGGATAAACTGAGAATTTGGATTTGTGAGCTTCTTCAAGAATTACTTCCCGCATGTTCCCGAACTTAGGAACCCATACATTGCCGTAAACACCCTTCAGTCCAGTATCATCCTCTTGCATTAATGGCAGTTGAACTCTGATGTTCTCGTCCTTTACATTATCCTCTTTTAGAGCCTGCAATTAAGAAGCTCTTACATCGTCTATGATTGTTGATGTCAGTATTGTGGAAGTCAAGGCATAACAATACGCCTTGCAGTATGCTTTTCTACTTAGGGCATCAGCCACTACATTGGCTTTCCCTGGATGGTAGAGAATTTCACAATCGTAGTCTTTGGTTAGCTCCATTGACCTTCTTTGCCTCATATTCAAGTCCTTCTGACTGAATATATACTTTAAACTTTTGTGGTCAGTGTAGAGCTGACACTTGGTTCCATACAAGTAATGCCTCCATAGTTTGAGAGCGAATGTCACAGCGGTTAGCTCCAAGTCGTGAGTGCAGTAATCCTTCTCATGTGGTTTTAGCTGTCTGGAAGCGTATGCTATGACATTTCCTATTTGCATCAGCACTGCTCCCAAACCCATGCCTGATGCATCTGTGTAGACTACAAAGTCTTCGTTCCCTTCAGGCAGGGCTAATAATGGTGCTTCACTTAGCAACTTCTTTAAATTATCAAAGGCAGCTTGTTGTTCTTCTTTCCAAAAGAAGGTTGCATTCTTGCGAGTCAGGTTAGTAAGCGGAACAGCGATTTTTGAAAAGTCTTTGATGAATCGGCGGTAATAACCAGCCAATCCCAGAAAGCTACGAATCTCGGAGGCGTTGCGAGGTGATTCCCAGTTCTGGATAGCCTCGATCTTTACAGGATCAACAGCAATCCAGCACCAGATATCACGTGCCCCAAGAATTGGATCTGAATTGAATATTGAGTAGGTACAAGTTAACAAAGAGTTTATGATTGAGTATAAGGATCATGAAATTTGTTTTGAATGTTGAGACGTACGTCCCTCAACCAGAATTCACATTTCGAGAATTTGGCATAAAGTCGCTCTTTGCACAGCAACTCTAGCAATTCTTGCAGATGTGTAGCGTGATCCTCTTTGGTCTTTGAATAGATGAGAATGTTATCAATGAATACGATGACAGATTTGTCGAGCATTGGCCGGCAGACTCTGTTCATGAGATCCATGCAAGCAGCCGGTGCATTTGTGAGACCAAACGGCATTACCAGAAACTCGTAGTATCCGTAACGAGTTCTGAAAGCCGTCTTTGGAATGTGATCTGGGTGTACTTTGAGCTGATGATAACCCAAACGAAGATCAATCTTTTAGAAGTAGCTTGCGCCTTGTAACTGGTCGAAGAGATCATCAATCCGGGGCAACGGATATTTGTTTTTTATTGTGACTTTGTTGAGTTCTCTGTAGTCGATAGACATACGAAATGTGCCATCTTTCTTTTTGACAAACAGAACAGGAGCGCCCCAAGTAGATGAACTTGGGCGGATAAAGCCTTTGTCAAGTAGCTCCTGTTACTACTTCATCATTTCCTGCATTTCTGCAGGGGCTAAACGGTACGGAGCCTTTGCTATTGGAGCAGCTCCGGGAATGAAATCAATGCGGAATTCCACTTGACGATCAGGTGGCAATCCCGAGATATCTTCTGGAAAGACATCTAGAAACTCAAAAACAACGGGAACGGTGGAAGGAGATTGAATTTCAGCCTTAGCATCGACAGCGTAGGCTAAATATGCAGGAAAACCCTTGGCAACATGCTTTCGGGCTTTTGCAATTGAAATAAGGCATAAGTCGCCTTTGTGTCTGTCACCATAGATACAAATGTCTCGGCCCTCAGGAGTGGTGATCTTAATCATCCTTTTCTTGCATACAATCTGGGCCTCATTGTGAACCAACCAATCCATACCTACAATAACATCAAACTCCCCGAACTCCATAGGGATCAGATTTATATTGAATACTACATCTTCTACCAACAACATGCAATTCCAATATACTTTGTCTGCTTTAACTAACATGTTACTAGCAATCTCTATATCAATTACAAATTGCAGTTTTGAAGTAGGCATATTGAATTGAAGAGCAAACGATGTGGACACAAACGAACGGTTGGCTCCGGAATCAAACAACATGCGTGCAGGAATGGAATTAACAAAGAACGTACCAGTGACCACCTCTGGGTCATCTTTTGCTTCTTCAGCAGTGATTTGGAATGCCCTTGTTGGAGCCCTTTGAGATTGATCCCTGCGAGCAGTGGAAGCTGCAGAAGATGTTGTCGTTGATTGTTGAACACATTGATCTCGTGGGGGTTTCGGGCAGTCCCTTGCAAAATAGCCAAGTCTGTGGCAGTTGTAGCGTGCATCGTCTTTTCGAGGACAATGCTCCCAATGATGGCCCTTCTGCCCACAGCAGAAGTAGTACATGTCTTGAGTCTTGCACTCCCCAGAGTGCGCTTTTCTGCATCACCTGCAGTCCCTCATTTCAGAACTGGCCGAAAAGGCCTTTCCCATCTTGGGTGATGAAGATGGTTGATTGGATTGAGGAGAGAACCTGGATGATCCAGACTCCCGCTGCCTCTTTGGCGGCGACGGTTGAGTCGGTGTTGCGGCGGTTGAACCGATGTCATATCCAGATAACAGAACAATCTGCTCCACATTTCGTGCAGCCTCCAGCAAACCAGCAAAAGTTGTATGCCAAACACCACTCATGGTTCGGCGAATCTCATAGTCTAATCCGGCCTCAAATCGAGCTATCTTTCCTCCGTGTCGACTTGATGGGGTGTGAAGAAGCTTGAAAGAGTGAACTCAATGGCATATTGTGTAACCGTCTTTGTTCCTTGGGTTAGGTTCAGAAATTTCGCCTCTAGACGGCGCTTCTCAGCTACAGGACAGTATTGCTGAGAGAATACTTCCTTAAGCTCGTTCCAGGTCATGTGTGACACTACCTCCATTGTCAACACATTAGTCATAGCATCCCACCACATTACTGCGTCCCTTGCAAACATTACGGTTGCAAAACGGACCATGTCCTTTTCAGCGCAATCGCTGGTTCTGAATATTCTCTCTGTGGTGGTGATCCACCCCAATGCCGTGAAGGCATCTCCAGTTCCATCAAAAGTAACCACTCCGTTACTTTTGAAGTCCTTAAATCTACAACCCCTTGATTTGTTAGAAGACCCAGTATCTCCTTGTCTTTCCTCTTGAGCATCCTGTTGTTGCTCTTTGTTCTTTCTTTTATCAGCCTTTCTCTTGGCTTCGGACTCATCTCTGGCCCTTAATTGGTCAGCAAATGACTGAGCCAGCTCAGCCATTCTTTTGGATTGTAATTCAATATTCTGTTCCATGAGAGCTTGCATCATCTGGAACATCTGTTGAGGAGTCATGTCGTCTCCTGACATGTTCTGAAATATAACAATTTATATTTAGAACATTTATTCGTAAGTCCTAAGTGCTTACAGTTACCCTTTAATTTCCCCGTATGCATGTCAATCCTATCTTAGTTCGGATCATTACCTAGGAGTCCATTCTAATATCATAACCTAAGTTTGAGTCCAAGTCCTTGCGGACACTTGAAACCTCAAACTAATGCTCTGATACCAAACTCTATGACGTCCTCATATTTTGATAGTATAAATGGAATCAGCAGGATCAACACAAAACCCAATTAATAACATGATAAATAAAATTGAATACTTAAATCAGATTTAAGAAGTTCCACAGTAAAGCAATAAATAAGAGTGTCAACTGTGATAAAGTCTAACTATTACATCAACATAATTGTTTTAAAGTCATGCAATTTCCAGCCCCAACGCTATACCGTCCATGTACCAAACTAGCTTCTAGGACACCGAGATGTGCAATGAATTTCTTAAGTGGAAGGTCCAGCTACACATTTGCCTTTGCCTGAAATCATTGTGTGTCAAACAGTAAGCTAATTTGCTTAGTGAGATAACAGATTATGCAAACAACAAATATTTCTTTACAAGCATTATGTGACTATGGGCAGTGTAAGCCCCAATGTATGTGTAAACAGGCAGTGTAAACCTCGTAGTATGTGAAAACCATGCAGTGCAAGCATGGGGTTGGCAGTTCAAATGAAGATCGAGGATCTGCCGAACCTGACCAGGATAACGAGTGGGATGATCAGTCCCCGACAGTGGCTTGCTGTCACCCCAGTCCAAGTCGTATCAGATTGTGAAGTAATGATCATGCAGTGCAAGCATGATGTAAATAGATGCACTTTCAAATGAACGTTGGCTACATGTGTGTTACATGTCAAGTACGAGTGTACATCATAACAACAAATCATTCATGAGTGCCAATTGATGTATATGAACAATGTGAACATGCCATTGAATATGTAAACGTGAATGCAAAGACAATAAATGTTAGAATGATAATCTATTACTCACAGTGATTGGTATAATGTGATTTGTCTCTGAATCAATATGTGTTTTGATAACACCACAATGATCTGTCAAGTCAGTGTAATAGTGATTTAATGTCAGTAATTGCTTAAAACTTAAATCCTGAAAATTAAATGAATTTTGAACTGAATTCGGACCACATCCGAATTCGGATGGTCCGAAATCCGGATGGTCCGATATGAGCTTTGGTCCGAAATGGGGTGGTCCGAAGTGGATAGGGTCCGAAAGGGGTTTCTAGTCCGAATTGCTATTGGTCCGAAGTAGGTTGGTGTCCTAATTGGGATGGACTGAAGTGACTGTTGTCCCGAAATGAACAGGTCCGGATTTGGGTGAACAGGACCCGAATTCGGATGGTCCGAATTCGGTTCATCCAGATCCGAGTTCATACTTAGTAAATTTCTAGATTTTCCAGATTATACTTTTAGACCATTTTTGCATGTTTCAGTAACTAAAATTGCAAATGTGAACTTAATATACCTTTTTCACTTATAATATAACACTTAATATACCAATTAAACCCATTTATGTCCATTTTTCTTCCTTGGTTGATGAGCACACACTAAAACACACACTAACTTCAAAATCATACTTAGAGGTGAAAATCTGAATCTAAAATTTTGTATACTTCATCATCAACACTCGATTTAAACATTGCAACAATAATATACGACATGCATTGACATTTGAGATCAAAATCCTATGATTCGGTTTACATAAAAACCGAACCAAAAACTTCAAAAATCGCAAGATTGGATGAATCTTACCTCAAATCGTTTGTTGCAATGCTTATAGTTCCTTCCAATAAGCTTGAATCCCGATTTTTAATACTTGAATCCAACAATTTCGGATTTTTGATGAAAAAAGTGTGGGTTTTTAGAGAGATGAAGAGAGAGTGAGATATTGAAAATGAAGGGAGTTTTCCATATTTTATTTAACACTTTGACCCATTTGCATAATACACCCCTCAACTTCGTATTTTCTTATTTAACCGATTTTAAGTGTCCGGATCGGTTTCTTAATGTTTGCTTGCTCAAAAAAACAACGATGAGGATTTTCTTCATCATTTCTTATTTTTAAATTTGTGGTCGAAATTTTTGTTTAAATTGACATAATAATCCATTAACATAATAATTGAGTCCTTAAAAATCATAAATTACATCATTTCTGGAAAGACTTGTCTGGTGTGCCACCTGAAAGACAAGTGAAATTTTGTGTTGAGTTGATCCCTGGAGCTTCTCCAATAGCTTGTTATTCGTACTGTCTTGCACCTACCGAAAATGTAAGAGATGATGAAGCAACTTCAGGAGATGTTGGATAAGGGCTTCGTTAGATTTAGTTCTTTGCCATGGGGAAACCCGATATTGTTTATGAAATAAAAGATGTCACAAGGAGAATGTGCATAGATTAAAGTGATTTGAACAAATTGACTATAACAAATAAGTATCCGCTACCAGGAATTGATGATTATTGATCAGTTGCATGGGATTGGTTATTATTCAAAGATTGATTTACATTCGGGGTATCACTAGTTGAAGTCCGAAGAGGGAACGTACTGAAAATGGCTTTCAGGGATAATTATGAGCACTACGAGTCTCTGGTTATGATATTTTGATTAACTAACACCCCAGCTGTTATATGGACATTATGAATAGGGATTTGTAGACCGATGTTGGATCAATCGGTAATTGTAGTCATTGACAATATTCTGGAGTACTTTAAGTTTAAAGAAGAGCAAGATATACACCTGAGAAAGTAGTTGGAACTATTGAGAATTTGGAAGCCGTCTCACACTGTTACTGAAATAAGAAGTTTTCTACGATTGGTAGATCGTAAACAAGTTGATTAATTCGGTATATTTTGTATACCAACTCGAGGAAGTTATTGCTGGAAAGACTTGCACAGATTTGCATGGGTAAGGTTATTATTTTGATGGTATCCTAGAGTCGATTATGTCTGATTAGAAGAGTCGTTTCATTTTCAACTCTTGGTTTGCTTTACAAGTGGGATTAGGCACACATATGGCTACGAGTACAGCTTACTGACAAACGATAGATGATCAGAATGAATGAATTATTTTTCACATCGGAATATATGATGAGATCATGTATTTTGGATTTAAGTATCAATTGAAAGGATCAATTGCTTTGATGGAATTTTCGTATTACACTAATTATCATATTAAAATCAAGAAAACACCGTTTACAGTTTTGTACGGGAGGAAATGTAGAACCCTTACATGTTGGAAAGAAATTGAAAGGACTCTGATTAATGAGTCTGTGATATGAAAGAAGAGTTATAATGATGAGACACCTAAACCAATCAACTTTGAGGTAAATGATGGAGCATATTTGTTAGTATCACCGATGAGGTGTGTTGGCTTATTTAGAATAACATAAAAGTTAGGAATCAGTTATTTCAATTGGAATTACCTAAGGAAATATTGAAATAACACTTGGTATTTCATGTGGAAAGCTTTATGAAATCTTCACAACTGGAAATGAAGATTGGGCTGATTATACCGAAATAGAATTCAAGAAAGGTTAGTATATGTTGAGAAGCCGGAATATATTATGCATATGAAAGTAATGAAGTTAAGAAACAAAGAAATTGAGATGGGGCTTCTACATTGGGAGCATCACCATGAAGCGAATCACAATTATGAAATTAAGGTAAATATATTAATGGAGTATCATCATCTGTTTGAATTCAAATAACTTCGAGGACGAAGTTTGAGCGTGGTGGAGCCCATGTTGTAACATCCTTAAATCTAAATTATTGTAATTTAGATTAATAAGTTGGATATTTTGTAATAAATATAAATAAGTTGGATTATGAAAAATGATTATGTATCTGGATATTTAAAAGTCGGTTGCTATTTTAAGAAATTATTGAGAATTTCAACTTTTAGTTATTAAGTATGATTGTTAAAATGTTAAAATTATGATGAAACTCAGTATTTAATGGAACCAGATAAGTTGAGGGGCTAAATGTGAAAAAGTTGGAAAATATGGAATAAAAGGCAATGGGTCTTTCATTTTCATTCATTTCACATTTCAAACTCAACTGTTCTCTCAATCTCTCTCTCTAAGATTCTGCTGAAAATCGATTAAGTGAATACAAATTCATGGATTTAATCTGAATATTATCAAGAATCAAAAAGGTTTTAAGGTAAGAACACAGTTTCAAGTTTGAAGCTTTATTTTGAGAGTTTAAAATTCAAAATTCGGATTTTGAATCTGATAGATTGTTGTTGCATGTATGATATTTTAGTTATTAAACATCAATTGAAGGTTATAGAAGCTACAGAAACAAGAATCGTTGGTTGAATCATCCAAAAAGGTAATGAATCTGAATTTTTATGAAGTTTTTGTGTTCTTGAGGTTTTCCCTCATTTTTGGTCCAATCTGTACGAATTTGAGTGTTAATGATATGGAAAATGATGTAGAAACATTCAAGATATGTTAATAAAAGATTATTTCAAGTTGCATGTGGCTAGAAATCGAATTTGGTAATTTTTAGTATAAAACCCGTAAATTGCGAGTGCAGAACTGCTGGTGAACTCGGCATGTTCTAGGGTGAACTCGGCGAGTTCCCAAGAACACTTGAATTTTCAAAAAATTCATAAGTGTTGGATCCGAATTCGATTGGGAACCGAATTCGGATGAGAACCGAACCTAACAGAGACCAACTCCGGACGGAACCGAACTCGGATGGGTAAAGTAATTCGGATGGGTCCGAAATCCGGCCGAGGATCCGAAATTCGGACCTGAACTCGGTGAGTTCTATGGTACAACTCGGCGAGTTCTATGCTGTTTTTGTGAAGTTCGGATGGGTTTTTAAGGACCTGAATTTATGGTTAAATAAAGACACTTTTGAGATACTTTTTGTAACATATTAAGGTAAATAAAGGAGGGTTAATTGGGAATAATAACACCTCGAATGATGGTTTTTACCGTGAGTTTCGGATGACGGTTCCGATTGTTGTAACACTTTAATATTGTATAATCAAGATGGAAATTGTTACCAAACATATGTATGATATGTTTTATTTATGGAAATGTAACAGGTCCCTTGTGGTGTTGTTTAACCCACAGTGGGGTACTTTGTGGTCCGGTTGAAATTCCGAAGAGAAATAAGATAACTTGAAGTTTACTAATGCACCCACTGTGAGTACCTTTGATTTTAACATGTCTGCATCTGCTTTATGTTTGCTTTGCCTGCTGGGGCATGTTGTTTCACTCTCGTTTGGCACTCTACTAACTTGCGTATATGTTGATGCACATTCATACTTGTTGCATGTCCGTTTCTTTGTTGTCCATCTTATTGATGGACCTGAGGGTCGCATCTGTACTCTGATGTTACTGTGCTATATGACAAAGAGTTTGACACCTCTGTGGTCAAGATAGACAGTAGGTCATCCCCAATGTTATGTCTGCCTCAGATGGTTGGTTTTTCCTATGCCGAGCGTCATCTCGATGGAGCTGCGGCTCAGGTTTGCGTACTTTGTGTACGTGGAGAGTATACGGTATGTGTTACCGGTGTTACTCTTGGGGGCATCATAAGGATTTGTGGAATGTGTAAAATCATTGGTATTCACTAAGCTTTGCTTACCCCTCAGTTGTTTACATTTTTACAGGAAAAAGGGAAATTCACTAAGCGTGGATTCGAGTTTGTCCCATGACAAACTCGAATGGGTCTCTATAATTAGGGTTTAACTCGAATCATTAGGAGACTTTTGCAGATTTCGTGTGAGTGATTAGCAGAAGGCGATCTCGAGTTTATCAGCAAATAGTGTGTGTTTTCGGAGAGAATCATCGCGTAGGTTCGTTCTTAGTCGATCGTACAACGCCGTGGTAGTCTCCGTGTTTCGTGTTAGTGATCTTACCGTCAAGCCGCTAACGAGGATTCCGCACTCGTTGGTGTGTGTCGCGTCAGGATAGATCTGCAGTGTCAAGACCTTACAAGTGGTATCAGAGACAGGTTGGTGTTCTTCATGTTCTTCGTGTTCATAAAGATACATCCTAGGTTTCTTGACGCTTTTGGACGGTTAATCTCACGTTTTATTTGAGAGTTTCGAGCTTATCAAATTGGATTCCGGGAAATACTTTGTTGTACTTCACGTTTTTTTATCAAAATCAATATTTTTACTTGTAAAAATATTGATTTAATCTGAAAAACGTGAAAAACTCGAGGTATTAGCCGTTTTCCGAATTTGCGGTGCTCGAATTTGTTAAGGAGAAATTAGGGTTTGCTTATTTTCGAGTTTGACCGAAATACGCTCCTTTCGAGTTTCCTTAAAGTTGGTTTCGAATTTGGCCATTTCGACTTTTCTTTGGATTTCGACTTTGCACTAAAGTCGAATAGAGGACATTCGAGTTTAGTGGGACATTAGAATTAAGTGGTCATTCGAATTTAAGTGTTTCGAATTTAAGTAAAATTCGACTTTGCCATTAATTTCGAATATAGTTTGATTTCAAACTTAATTTCGAATTTTGTTCAAAAACAGTTTAAAAATTAAGTAGATTCGAATTTATCCAAATTCGAAAGTATTATTTTAAATTAATTTCGAATTAAATTAATTAAGTTTAAATCCAAAAATATTTGAAAGAATGACAAGTCTACAAAGGTTTCTTGAGATGGATCACGAGCTCGGAAAGGCAAATACTCCGCCAAAGTTGATGAAACTTGAAGATTATTACTGGTGGAAGGATCGGTTTGCCGACTTCGCGCGATTTAATGATATGCATATGTGGATTTGTGTCGACGAGGGATACATTCCACCTACAGCCGAAGTCGAAGGACGACAAAAGGTTGTTCCTTATTCTAAGATGAAAGATGACGATAAAAAGCTGTTTGAAGTAGAGAACCGTGCATATGCTATCATTAGAATGACATTACCTCAGGACATACTACACACCTTCCGCAATCAGAAGACAGCAAAAGAGCTGTGGGAGGCATTGGAAAAACGGTGTGAGGGTAACCCGAGGGTTAGAAGGAAACGAATAGGAAATGCTCAAGCAGCAGTTTGCTATCTTCAAAGCATTGAAGGATGAAAAGCTGGATGAGACTATCACACGCTTCTATATCTGCTAACTGAGTTAGACAGTCATGACATTGAGTATAGTGACACTGAGAAGAATAATAAGCTTCTGGATGCTTTACCGGCCAAATGGGCGATGTATGTGGCCTTAATTAAGCATGATGAGGACAAATACTATACTCTGACTCTAGAGAATGTTGTGGGAATGCTGAGGGCGTATCATTTTGAGTTACTGAAGAAAGAATCGGATTATGATCAAGTTCAAGATCCAGCAATGTATTTCGGAAAATCAAAACCTTCAGTGACAGCTGAAATGAAGACAGCTACAGCCTTCTTCTCTGGAGAAACGTCGTCACTGGCTGAGCCAGAAGACTCACAGAGTAGGGCTTTCTTAGGGTTTGCTAGACCAGAAGAACAGCAGCATCAGGCTACTCCGGCATCTACGTCTCAGGGATATTCAAAGATGCCTATGAGCGCAAAATCGGCTGAAGACCATCTGAATCTGTTGGCTTCATTCGTGGCCGTTTATGACAATTGCGTTCAGGGCAAAATCAACGATCCTTCACTTTGGGATGAGGATTACGATCCGGTAGACCCTGATGATCTTGAAGAGATGGATCTACAATGGCAACTGGCCATGGTAACTCAGAGAGTTAAGAGGTTCATCAAGAGGACAGGTAGAAATCTTAATGTGAGTAACAATAAGATTGGGTTCGATAAGTCCAAGGTAAAATGTTACAACTGTCAAGGGTTAGGACACTTCGCAAGAGAGTGTCAGAGACCGAAGGTAGAGAATTACCAGGGACAGTATCAGAATTAGGGACAGTATCAGATTCAATCACAAGGGCGATATCTTCCGAGTAGTGCATCTGGTCAGCCGAATAAAGCTGATTTGTTATCTAATGTCACATCCGACAGACAGCTGGACGGCACTTATGACTAGAGTACACATCCAGAATCGAACGCTAGAGCCTTTATGGCTAAAGTAACTGAGACTGGAAGTGAAGGGGCAGAGGAAATCACAGGGGACAGCAGTCAGAATGAAAGCAGTCCGATGTGGGTAGAGAAGTCAGATGATCAGAAAATTCTGGAGTTTGCCGCTCAGATGGCCAACGTAGAATCAGATCATACCAAGGTAAGTCTGAATTTTTCTCTTTTCCATGAATTGTGTGTTTTATGTGCTACATCTAAAGATAGGTTAAATTTTGTACTGGAATCACATCAAACCATATCTGCTCAAAATGAAGTGTTAAAAACAGATAATGCTAGCCTAATAGATATAAAGCAAGATCTTAGGGATAAGCTTAAGGCTGATGCACAGGATGTTATAGTTCTCAAGGACAAACTGAGCGAACAGTGTGTTAGGTTAGAACTCATGTATGAACATGTTGAGGCATTAACCAAGGAGCTGAAAACCAAAGATATAGAGCTAGCTGAGTCTAAGGTAAAGGTAGCTGAGGTAAATAGTAAACTTGAAAAGTTTAGGAACTCATCTCTTAACCTAGGGAAAATCTTAGATGCACAGCGTCAGTCTAAGAAGCCTGTAGGTCTAGCATATCATGAGAGTCCTCCACCTTTCAATGACAATTATGTACCTCAACCTCAGGAGAAAACTGAGAAATCAGTTGACTCAGAGGAACTACCGGAACCAGTGTCTGAAACTGTAAAGGAAAAAGAAACTAAGGTGACTGATATTAATAGCAAGATTAAGAAAGTTAAATTTGTGCCATCCTCTAGTGATAAACCAGTAGGACAACACAAAATTGACTTTAATGATCAGGATGATGAACCGGTCGCTATAGTTGAACCAAAAGAGCCAGACACTAGTGGGACACCTAAATCAAAGGGCACGCACAAAAAGTCAATTGATAAGATGTCTTGCTTTAGATGTCACGAACGGGGGCATGTTGCTTCTAGTTGTCCACATAGGAAAGTAGATACTACTCCTAAGACAGGAAAGTCAGAACAACTTAAGCCTTCTCCAAGTGTTGCAAGCACTAGTAGTTCTCAGAATACCGAGAAAACTGTGCAAGCTACACCAAAATAAGTTGTGAAACAAATACCGGTGTCAGGTCGACCAAAAGAAGTGATTAGGACTAATTCACCAAATCGGGTCATAAATCAATCTAGGTCTGGACCGCAACAACAATATAGGAGTACTAAACCTAGCAGAGCTTACACTCCGGTTAGGTCACACACTCCTGTTAGACATCAAACACCAAGTAGAGCTCAGGGATATCAGTCTGAATTGAATTATAATCGTAATTATTCAAGAGCTCCATAGCAATTGCCTACACAAAGGCAAAGAGTGAACTTGAATCACTCGGCACCACAACAAACTCTAGTTCAAAGACCCAAGTCACCTGAAAGGAGAGATGGGTATTTGAAAGAGTTTAAGTATGTGGACGAGAATGGTATTACCAAGTCAGTTATGGCTTGGGTTCCCCGTGATAACTAACCTATTTTCTTTCATGTGCAGGAGATAACCACAGGTCTAAACAACAAATGGTTCGTCGATAGTGGGTGCTCCAGGCACATGACATGGGAAAGAAGTCTACTCGCAGACTTCAAGGGAGGGAATCTGGGATTCATATCGTTCGCCGGAAATAAAGGAGGAAATATCACCGGTACTGGAGTGGTCACTAATGAGACGATCAAACTGGATCAAGTTTATCACGTTGATAAACTGGTTCATAATCTCATTAGTGTATCTCAAATCTGTGATAAGAATAACTCAGTACTCTTTACCGATACTGAGGCGTTAGTGCTAAAACCGGGGTTCAAAATACCTGAAGAGTGGATACTGATGAGGGCTCCAAGGAAGAATGACTTGTACATGCTCGACATGAACAAGCCGGAATCTTCGATGGGACCAATTTGTTTGCTATCTAAAGCTTCAGAGACAGAGTCGGTTTTATGGCACAGATGCATGGCACACTTGCACCTAAGGAAAATGAACTACATTACGAAAAATGGACTGGTGCAAGGTGTTCCTATGAATAGTTTTCAGTTCGAGGATAAGTGTCTACCGTGCAAGAAAGGAAAACAACACAAGAAGGCACCCAAGTCCAAGACTCAGAACTCCATCGCTGCCACATTCGATTTGTTGCATATGGACCTCTTCGAACCAATCAACAAAAGGAGTATAGGTGGTAGTTGGTACTGTTTAGTTATTACTGACGATTACTCACGTTTTTCTTGGGTTTTCTTTTTAGGTACAAAGGATGAGACGGCTGCTAAGCTCATCGGGTTCTTAGACCAAGTGGAGAATTCTTATGGAACAAGGGTTAAACGACTTTGTAGTGATAACGGAACAGAGTTTAAAAACACAATAATTGGTGTATATTGCCTATCAAAGGGCATAGTGCATCAATTTAGTGCACCTTATGAGCCACAACAAAATGGGGTGGCCGAACGGATAAACAGGACATGGATTGAGGCAGCAAGGACCATGCTTTCGGATTCGAAGCTTCCTACCATGTTTTGGGGGGAGGCAGTGAATACTGCATGCCATGTTTTAAACCGGGTCCGTACTGTCAAATCTTTGAACAAAACCTGTTATGAAGTTTTGAATAAAAGGCCACCTAATTTAACTGGCTTCGAACCTTTTGGGGTACCTTGTACTTTAATGAAAACAAAACATCAACCAAAGTTTGGTGAAAAGGCTAACGAAGGATACTTCCTAGGTTATGTGCTGAACTCACCAAACAAACGGGTTTTTAACAAATCTAATGGTACAGTAGAGATTGTGTATAACATTGAAGTCACAAGTTATACTCCGGAATGGATATTTGACTATGACAAACTGTTTGAGTCATTTAACATTCCTTTGGATGAAAATGCAGGTACTATCGAAAAGGACATGTCGTCGTTAAATCTAAATGACGAGGGTCATAGCTTTCCGAGGACCACATTTCATTCAACATCTGAGCCTACTTCAACTGAAGATAGATCTCCAGAAGTTACTGATCCTACAACACCTATAAATGAGAATCAGACAACTATTTCTAACTCTGAGGAAAATGTCCATGAGGAAGAAAATTTGGAGTCTGAAGTCGTTCCCCCGTTAGGAGAGATAGGATCTAATTTGGGAGATAATCTGAGAGTTGACGAGATAGAGACATCTAGGATCAACAAGAACCATCCTATAGAAAGCATTATAGGAAGTCCTAATGCTGGTGTGAGGACTAGGAGTAGTTTTAATAACAACACACTGTTGTTGTCGATGATAAATGACTCTGAGGCCTTTCATACTTGCCTCTATTCATGCTTTATCTCGCAAGTAGAGCCGAAAAATGTGCAAATGGCACTAAAAGACAACTCTTGGGTTGAAGCGAGGAGAAATAGCAATAGGAACCAAATGGGTTTTTAAGTGCAAAAGAGATGATCGGGGTATAGTCACTCGCAACAAAGCAAGACTGGTGGTAAAGGATTTCAACCAAGAGGAAGGAATCGATTACAATGAAGTGTTCGCGCCAGTAGCAAGGCTTGAAGCAATCCGTTTGTTTCTGACTTTTGCTTCCTTCAAGGGTTTTAAGGTTTATCAATTAGATGTTAAGAGTGCTTTCCTTTATGGGAAAGTGAAGGAACTGGTGTATGTAGAACAGCCGCCCGGGTTTACAGATCCGAAATATCCAGACAGAGTATATCGATTAGATAAGGCTCTGTATGGATTGCATCAAGCACCAAGGGCGTGGTACGAGACTCTATCCAACCATCTGTTAGAAAATGGGTTTGAAAGAGGAAGGATAGACAGTACGCTGTTCGTGAAGCGAAAAGGAGAACATTTCAACTTGGTACAAGTGTACGTCGATGATATCATCTTTGGATCATCAGAAGAGCAAATGTGCAAGGATTTTGAAAAGGTGATGAAGTCAAAGTTCGAGATGAGTGCAATGGGTGAGTTGAACTTCTTTCTGGGGTTGCAAGTTGACCAAAATAAGGAGGGCATGTTCATTCATCAGACGAAGTATGTCTATGACATCTTAAAGCGCTTCGGGATGGAGGGAAACAAGCTGACAGCTCACTTCAGCATGCCGATTCAAGTGAATCACAACCTCGGACCGGGTACTGAAAGTGATACCGATGTGGATCCGACGTTATATCGGGCCATGATTGGGTCACTTATGTATTTAACTGCTTCAATACCTGATATTATGTTTGTTGTTTGTATTTGTGCAAGGTTTCAAGCTAATCCGAAAGAGATGCACATGGAAGCTGTAAAGCGGATTCTACGATACCTCAAGTCGAAACCGAAGCTGGGACTTTGGTATCACGCGGAAGGCGATCTGGAATTGGAGGCGTTCACTGATTCAGACTACGGAGGATGCAGCCTGACGCGCATGTCAACAACTGGAGGTTGTCAGTTCCTAGGAGGGAGACTCGTTTCCTGGCAATGCAAGAAACAGAATTCGGTAGTCATGTCAACGTGCGAGGCCGAATACGTTGCTGCTGGTAGTTGCTGTTCACAGGTTCTGTGGATACAACAACAATTGCGGGATTACAGTTTGACTTACACTCATACTCCTATTAGGATAGATAACCAGTCAACAATTGCTATAACTAATAATCCAGTTAAACATAATAAAACAAAGCACATAGACATAAGACATCATTTTATACGTGATTGTGCTGAAAAGAACTTAATCAAGCTGGTAAAAGTGGCAACAGATGATAATAATGCTGATTTATTTACCAAAGCTTTTGATAAGTCACGTTTTGAGTATTTGATTCAACTAAACGGAATGCGTAATCCAGAGTGAGTTGACCTTAGTAGAGTTTTATTTCTTTTTATAGCAGTAGTATTTCTTTCTTTTTATAGTAAGTTTAGTAACTTAGGATAGTTTCCTTTTATAGTAAGTTAGTAGGCTACTATATTTTCTTACTTTTACTTATGAAAAACAAAAGACAAAAAAAAAAAAAAAGAGAGAAAACCATAAAAAATTCAAAAAAAAAAAAAAAAGAGAATATGAGAAAAAGAGTTAAGTCTTAGATGCATAGGTTCAAAGTGACGAAAATTAGCACAGTCTTTACAAGCTCTAAGTGTTTAGCTTTCACACATAATGCACCTAAAATTCTAAGTGTTATACATTATCTAGTTTGATATGTTGGTAGGCATAATACATATAGGGAGTCTCAAGGCTAATAAAATATTCAAGAAAAAGTCAAACGTGTCACTGACTTAGATGTATGACCAATTGGTCTTAATTTTTATGTTAGAGACATACATACTTTGATTCTAAATGAGGTATGCAAACTTTCTGGGGATGTATAGCAACATCAGATACATCTTAAAATTGGAAAGAACAGAAAAATCATATACTGAGTTGAGAGTCAAAACAAGTAACTCTGTTGTACGTAAGTACAGACCTGTTGCCTCTGGTTTGACTCGAGTTAGCAAGATAAGTCGCTTTTTTGTACGTCGGTACAGACCTATCACCACTGTCTTGCTAGCTTTAAGAACAAACTTTAAGACAAACTAAGACACTTTGTTGTATGTAAATACAGACCTGTGTCCGATGTTAGCCTTTTAAAGAAAGTTTGCAATACCAAAAAGTTATAATCATTGTGTGTATGCCTTGATCATAAAAGTATGTCTATGTATGAGTCACGTAAGGTAATTTCTTGATAAATAAAAAGGCCAAGGGATATTCCGAAGTGTAACATGTTTAAAGGGAAAATAATACCAACAATCGGCTAGAAATGTATGTCACGACAAACAATCAAAGGAATCAAAAATTCCTAAGTGTGAAAGTTTGAATACTGAAAGTGCGTATTTGACACCGCTATCTGATTGAACCTTTCTTTGACTATACTCGTCAAAAATATTATGTTAAGTGTTTAGTATAAGTTGTAAATTTTTAAAATAATGTAGATTAGTCTAAGTTTAATTTTTGCTCACAATTTTAACTTTAATTTATTTTATTCTATTCTATCTTTTAATTTTTACTTTTCACTTCATTTTTTTATTTTTATTTATTTTAATTTACTTAGGAAAAAGGTCAAAATTACTGAGGGTGCATTCCTAGTTGAATAAAATAAACACTGCGTGAAAATCACGTGCTTAGGGTAAATGATTTGGCATAGTTTATTCCGTTACACGAAAAGGTTGAAAAAGTTGAAAAAGTTGAAAAAGTTGAAAAAGTTGAAAAAGTTGAAAAAGTTGAATTTAATTCAAAGGTTTTCGAAATATTCAAATTTTTCAAAGTTAAATTCGAGTTTAAGCCACATTCGAATATATATTCGAATTTGGCAGGTTCTTCGAATTTGCAGATAAATTCGAAAGTAGACAACAAACTCGAAGTTGGTTGATATAAATAGGGTAACAGTGACAAGTCATTATCACCTACTTTCGAATTTGAGTCCTTCGAGTTTACTGTGAGATATTTCGAATTTGTCTTCGAGTTTGCCGTATTCGACTTTTCTAATATTTGTCAAGTTTCTGTTCGTTAGTGTTCGAGACTACAAGCAAATCTAGGTATAATCAATCGTATTGTACAAGATTTAGGTGGTTTTAGACTCCATTTGATCCAAAATTAACGGATTTTGACGTTTTAATGATAGAAAGTTTGTATATCAAAATAACAAACTTTGAACCGGTTAAACGTCAAATTGATTACAAATATCTTTGATTAGAACCTATTAGGACTAATGGATGTAATTTTCTAAGTCTAAATTGGTTAAAATCTTGGATTTTTGTTGTTATCCGTACCGACATCTTCGAATTTGATCTTGAATTGGAATTTGATAGAGGCTTCGAGTTTGTCACTAAACTCGAAGATGCCATTAAATTCGAATTGAGGGTAGTTTCGAATGTGTCTTCGACTTTACCATTATATTCGAATTATTTGTTTAAACTTTAAATCAAACTTGTAGAAATTCATATGTGTTGGATTTGGTACTTACACAAGTACAAAATAAAACAAATTTGAATTTAAACAAGTTTATGTCTATCTTAATAGTTCTAATATTTTATATGTTTCTTTTTGTGCAGACATGGAAGATAGAGTTTTCGTTCCAAAGCATAATATGGTCATTTCTCCATACCATGAGATACCAGAGGCTCAAGCATACCGCCAAATGGTGGATTTTTTTGTTGGTTCAAGGATTTCGTATGCTCTGTCGCAATATATCCAGATAGTAATCCCATATGTTCGTCAATTTTGGGATCATTTACACGTCGACTGTACTTTACTCCAACAGTATTGAGGACGAGGATTGGTGGACACCCTCTAGTGTTTTCAGCTGACATGTTGCGCCAAGTGCTGCAGTTAGGCTCTCAAGAGCAAGA
Organism: Centrapalus pauciflorus; assembly: GCA_020465985.1. Taxonomy (NCBI): domain Eukaryota; kingdom Viridiplantae; phylum Streptophyta; class Magnoliopsida; order Asterales; family Asteraceae; genus Centrapalus; species Centrapalus pauciflorus. The sequence goes on along the minus strand of JAANYP010001230.1, from coordinate 37,860 downwards.
AAATGGGCCGATTGACTTCCCGTTAGCAATCAGGCAAGCGGCATTTATCAGAATGGGATATAGCCTGGACGTGGCTAAGTCCTCTTTTATGAATAGTGGGCTGATAGGGCAATGGCGATACCTAGCTCACGTCTTTATGGTGTGTTTTGCTGCCAAGAAAGCAGTATTCGATTACATCGTATCCAAGATTCAGTCAGGGATGATAGCGCTGGTTTACAATCAAAGATTTAGCTACTCAGAGATGTTCTTTACAGAGTTTCTTCAACAAATAACAGCTCCGGACCGAGAAAGATTTCTGCTATATCCAAGATTTGTGATGATGCTGATAAGGCATTTCCTGCCGAACCTGCCACAGCTGAACGAAATTCAAAGTGTTGCTGTGATTGACAAACGAATCTTTGCAGATTGTCAAGCTCATAGAGGAAGATTAGCTAGGCAAGTGGAAGCACCACTTTTTGGTGCGGTGGTCAATCCAGATTTTCAAGTTGGTGAAGGTGCCAACTGGGCAGGGGAAATTCAATTTCCACAGCAGTCGCAACAACAACAGCAACCGCAACAGCTAAGGCCTCAGCAACAAAGATGGAGGCAAAGACCGTCAGCGAGACAAACTCAGGCAGCTAGGCCTTCAACAAGTCAAATGCAGGAGCCAGAGGAAGCTGGTCCGTCAAATGTAGCCCCCGTATCTGATCCATGGGTGGAGACTTTAGAGGAGATTTGGGCAGCTGGGCCGCATGCCAATGAGGCAATTACCTCTGAGCTTATTGAAAATATCTTGGAACCTCCAGAAGGGGAAGTTGACATTTTTATGCAGATCGATGATTATCAACCTGAGGCAGCAGGTGAAGCCGAGTCAAATTCTGATTCTGAGTCTGAAGAAGTTGAAGAGATTGAGATTGAGAAAGAGGCAGACAATCCAGCTATCAGAATAAGGACATATGGGTCAAGGCTATTGGTTATCAATGAAGAGGCTACAAAGAAAAGAGCATCGATAGTTTCTGATGACGATGACTCCGATTTTGAAGAAGAAGAAATAAAACCTTTGGTGCCTAGGCATAGGGCCAAAAGGCATTGCTTCATGCAGGGAGCTTCTTCAGCCTCTCCTGCTGAGCCAGAAATACCTATCACTCAGCCATCAGAACCGACATCCATTCCACCACCACCACCTGTTCAAGCATCCATTCCCTCTCCAATCACCCCAACCCCCATCCAATCAATTCCATCCACTTCATCGACCTTCACAGATAATCAAAGGTTTACTGAGCTCAGGAGCAAGGTTGACTTCCAGCAAGTCCAAATATTTCAGTTAACAAAAGCAATCGGTGAAATACAGGCACATAATGCGAGTGTTGACAAGGAGAATGCTGAGTTGAAGAAATCTGTTGGAAAGATGGAAGAAGAAAATCTTGAGCTTAAAACTTTTGTTGCCGATCAAGCTGCCGAAATCAGAATAATGAGGTCCCTTATTGAGCATCTAATGAAGAATCTAAAGGCTCAGGGGGAGACAAGCTGTAGAGAAGCAGAGGAGCAGCAAAGGGAAGGTGATGACGATGGCGATGATCCCAATGCACCAAAAGAGAATGAGCCCGTAGATTTTCCTGCTGCTCTATATGCTGAAGTTCAGGGGGAGCCTAGTCAAAGTGGTGTTGAAGGAGGAGAAGCCAGTCCCTCAAAGGTCACTGAGAGTGACATGAATGAAATGATTGAAGCATTAATGAATATTGAGGAAGACGCATTGGATTTTGACTTTAAAGATGAGTTTGATGAATTAGAAGAAGGAGAAATTATGCCTGAAGATGTTCCGGAATGGCAACCAGATGATGAAGTGTTAGGTGATGAGGAAGATGAAGCTAATGAGATTATCATTCAAGAAAATCCCATCACCGATACATATCTGCCAAGTGAACATAATGTAATTGACATCGAAGCGGTTAAGGCTGCGTTGAATGCTGAATCACAATCTGAAGAGCCTGCCAGAGAGCTTACAAACGAAGAAAAGAGAAAGTTGTGGTTTAGGGCAGAAAAGAAGAAGTTAGACTTGAATGAAAAGATGCGTGTGTCGAGTGCTGGAGAACTATCAGGAAATATTCTAAGCTGGTTCTTTGATCGAGAACTGCAGCTATTCATTATTAAGCGAAAGGATGGTCTCCAATATCTTAGGAGAAGATTGAAAGATTTCAACTCCTTGCCGAAGGTTGAGATAAAGGCGTTGGCATGGAAGGAGCTTATAAATATCGGTGACGACCCTTATGCTGAAATCATAGCTAAGATCATTAGAAGGGAAGGGAGGTCGAGAAAATTTGAAAGGCTCAATCCGAGAGTTGGCAAAAGAGTGATGGACAATTCTAAGATTGACCCTCTGACTGGTAGACCTTGGATGAGAATACAATATAAACCAGTTAGATGTTTGAAGAAAGTCCCGCTAAAACCAATGCCACAGAACGTCTTGAGTAATCTTAACTGGTGGTACGTTGAGAGTCAAACAGGTGAAGCGGTGATGGAAGACTTAGAAGAAAAAGTGATTCTTAGAGTGTACGATCCGCTGCACTTAATCAATCTTTCTAGAGAAGACCTTCAAGTGCTTCATACTCATAAAATCTCGAGTGATGCACATATGGAGTTTGAGGCTAGGAAGTATCAGAATGTAGTTAAGGTATGTGTTGAACAAGGCCTATATGCTGGTAGTAGTTTAAATAAACCGAGTACTTAATCAAAATGTAATTAGTTAGAAGATATCGTCAAGGGGGAGTCTGTTGGTACACCCTGTGTGACGATAGCAGTCTAAGTTGTGTTAGCGTTTTGTATAAGTGATATTACAAGATATTCAATATTAACTAGTGTTTGATATATGTGATTTTGTGTGTTTGATAGTTATTGGTTGTATGTTTGAACTTGATGTAATGTATTACAGAAGTTCAAACATAAAGTCCAAAGATTAATTCAAACATAACTTAAACCATATATTCAAATAGAAGTTGGACATGTGAAATTCGAATATTGAATAAGTTCGAATTTAACATAGGAGGTAAATTTGAATGTGTCATGTAGACAAATTCGAATGGGCCTTGGGTCTGGATTCGAGTTTGTCCCATGACAAACTCGAATGGGTCTGTATAATTAGGGTTTAACTCGAATCATTAGGAGACTTTTGCAGATTTCGTGTGAGTGATTAGCAGAAGGCGATCTCGAGTTTATCAGCAAATAGTGTGTGTTTTCGGAGAGAATCATCGCGTAGGTTCATTCTTAGTCAATCGTACAACGCCGTGGTAGTCTCCGTGTTTCGTGTTAGTGATCTTACCGTCAAGCCGCTAACGAGGATTCCGCACTCGTTGGTGTGTGTCGCGTCAGGATAGATCTGCAGTGTCAAGACCTTACAGACCGATGTCTTTCTTCATTCCTGGCCACCAATAATCAGCTTTAAGATCGAAGTACATCTTTGAGCTGCCAGGATGAATAGAATACTTGGACTTATGAGCTTCAGATAGAAGAGTGTTGCGAATAGAACCATACTTAGGAACCCAGATTCGGTTTCCATTGATTCATTGAAGTCCCAAATGATTCATAGATAGAAACTGAAGTTGCCCCTTGAGATTTTAGAACAAAGATTCTCTTCTTTCAGTGCTTCATCTTGAGCAGATTTGGTATCTTCGATAAGATCGGAAGAGAATACTACCGTAGTTAGGGAATAGCAACACTTTTCTGGATAGACTTTTCTACTCAAAGCATCCTCGACCACGTTGGCTTTGTCGGGATGATACAGGATCTCGCAATCATAGTCCTTGATAAGCTGCAAGGACCGTCGCTGTTTCATATTCAGATCCTTTTGAGTAAATAGATGTTTAAGACTTTTATGGTCAGTATAAAGCTGACACTTAGTCTCATAAAGATAATGTCGCCAGATTTTTAATGCAAAGGTAACGGCAGCCAACTCAAGATTTGAGTTGGTGCACTTTTCTCGTAGTCTTTCAATTGCCTTGAAGCGTAGGCAATGACTTTTCCCCTTTGCATGAGAACACAACCTAAACCTGTACCAGATACATCACTATAGACAACAAAGTCATCATTGCCCTCTGGTAAGGCTAGGATTGGCGCTTGAATGAGCATCTGCCTTCAAACTTTCAAATGCCTTTTGCTATTTATCCGCCCATACGAAAGGTGTGTTCTTTCGTGTTAGCATCGTGAGTGGTACAGCAATCTTCGAGAAGTCTTTAATGAATCGCCGGTAGTAACTGGCCAATCCAAGAAAACTTCTGATTTCTGAGGCATTGCGAGGCGTTTGCCACTTCTGAACAGCCTCGACTTTAGACGGATCAACTGAGATACCTTCGCGAGATACAACATGGCCAAGGAAGTGGATCTGTCTGAGCCAGAATTCGCATTTCGAAAATTTTGCGTAGAGTCTTTCTTTTCTAAATAACCCTAGCAGTTGACGCAGATGAACAACATGATCAGCCTCCGTTTTGAGTAAATCAGAATATCGTCTATGAACACGATAACTGACTTGTCCAACATAGGTCTGCACACGCGATTCATGAGATCCATGAACGTCGCTGGTGCATTTGTCAGACCGAAAGGCATTATGAGAAATTCGTAATGGTCATATCTCGTTCGGAAGGCTGTTTTCGGGATATCCTCATCTTTGACTTTTAGCTGATGATACCCAGGACGAAGATCAATTTTGGGGAAGTAGCTTGCTCCTTGTAGCTGATCAAATAAATCATCGATTCTGGGTAAAGGATACTTATTCTTGATAGTGACTTTGTTCAATTCCCGATAGTCGATGCACATACGGAGAGTTCCGTCTTTCTTCTTAACGAACAAGACAGGTGCACCCCACGGAGATGAACTAGGTCGGATAAATCCCTTATCTAACAGATCTTGCAATTGCTTTGACAATTCATACATCTCTACAGGCGCAAGTTTGTAAGGAGCTTTGGCGATTGGTGCCGCACCAGGAACTAAGTCGATTCCAAACTCAACTTGACGTTCTGGTGGCACTCCAGATATATCATCAGGGAATACGTCTGGGAACTCGCAGACGATCGGAATATCATAAATGGAATTCTTGTTGGTTTCAGAGACGGATTCAGATGAGACAAAACATAGATAGGATTCGTGACCCTTAGACAAATATTTACGCGCTTTCTCAACATATATGAAGCAGTGAGAACCTTTACATTTGTCGCCTTTAATTTCCAACACTCGGCCGTCTGAAGTCTTGATTTTGATGATTCGGCGGTTGCAGACGATCGTAGCTTCATTGTTCGTTAACCAGTACATGTCGATAATGACATCAAACTCTTTCAATGGAATCGGAATAAGATCGAGATTGAACACTACGTTATTGACGAGTAGAGTGCAATTTTGATACACAGAATCATCCATAACGTAATTGTTACTGGCTGTCTCTATATCGAGTACTATGGGAAGCTTTGATGGAGATTTAGACAGTCTTTGAGCAAAATTATTCGATATGAATGAACGACTTGCACCGAAATCAAATAGTACACGAGCAGCTATCGAATTTAGCAAGAACGTACCAATAACCACATCAGGGGTTTCCTTTGCTTCCTCCGCTTTTATCTGAAATGAACGGGTCCTTGAAGTTAGAGTTGAAGCTGAGCTTTTCATCGTAGAACCTCTAGCTAATGACTGTGATTGACCTCGGCGTCCACTCTGGCACTGATACATAAAGTGTCCACGGTTCCCACACTTTGCACATCCAAGACCCCGCTGAGGACACTCCTCACTACTATGGCCGATCTTGCTACACACATAGCAAGTAACGTCATCCGGGTTGCACAGCCCCATGTGTGATTTCCTGCATCTTTTGCAGAATCTCGGTTTATTCGTAAGAGAATAGACTTGAGCTTTCTGAGGCGAGCTAAACTGCTGAGATTGTTGGGGTTGCTGGGACTGGGATTTGCTAGGCTTGAAGAACTTGCCAAATCTTTGCTTCTTTGAAGGGGAAGGACATGTCGGGTTCACCGATGGAGCATAGAGTTGATCGTCGTACTCTAAATATCCCCTCTACATCTGTCTTACTGCTTCAACCATTTCCAGATAACTTTTATATTTCATCGCTGGTGTCTATACCTCGGGTTAAGACCTCCACGAAATCGGTTTGATCTTTCTTTCCTCAGTGGCTACTTGATACGAGGAATAGCCACAGAGTCGCGAGAATTCATGCTCATACTCGTCAACGGACTTGGTTCCTTGGGTTAGCTGCATCAATTGAACCTTCATTTTATCTTGCTGGTCAACAGGTGAATACTTTGCGTTAAACATATCGAGGAATTGGTCCCATTCTAACGTCTGAATAACCTCTTCTCCATAAATACTTCTCTGAGTCTTCCACCAAGCACGGGCAGCGCCGACGAACAAAGCAGAAGTGTAACTTACTTTCTTCGAATCTAGGCAGTCAGATATCCTGAAAATTTCTTCAGTGTGGCTTATCCAATCCAGAGCCTGGATTGGATTTACTGTACCCTCAAAGTTCAGAGCACCGCTTGCTTTAAAATATTTAAACTTACAGCCTTTCGGTTGTTCAATTTGGGCATTAGGGGTGGAGTTATCAAAATCAGATTCATCATTCTGGACTTGTTTATCTTTTCTCTTATTCTTTTTATCAGCACGTCTTTTTGTTTCGGCCTCATCTCTAGCCTGAAGTTGTTCTTGCATATTCTTGTTTTGTTGTTCAGAGTGTTGGGCTAATAGTTGTTGTACCATTTCAAACATTTGCTGGGGGTCATTGTTGGGAATATCACCTGATCCTGACATCTTTACTGAAAATTAAAATCATGTAACTATCTGTTTTTAAACTTAGTACTATGTACCCTATTCACATCCTAACAGTCTGTACATCTTATCTCAGTTCAAACCACCTAAATGATTGATACATATGTATTACTTCAGTTTGAGACCAAGTACTACCCACATAATACTTGATTCACTCAAACTATGGGCTCTGATACCATCCTGTGAAGACCTCCCATTACGTGGCACTCCTCATTGTCTAGGTCCCACAATTGCAACACGATATCAATCATAACTAAGATAGAGTAATTAAGTTGCGGAATTTCAAATTACAGTACAAAATATTAGGATAAGTTTAATACAGTTTTTAGTACGAGTTACAGTTTTCAAATTAAACTTATTAAGGGTACAAGGCTAATCTAATTCATGTCATCATACAATCAAACCAAATCTACCCAGACCACCACAATTATCATCTTCCAATCTGTACCGAAAGTTTGTTGAGTAGTGGTCTATGGAAAAAACTTCAACTTGATTCTTGAAAGACCTAAGAACTAGGTCCAGCATGTGCTTTTCCCTTATCTTTTCCTGTAAAAATTTTAAACATCAACTATAACCAATGCTTAGTGAGAATATAGATTTTCTGATTACATGCATTTTATCAAGCAGATCATGGGGTCTAGCGTGATATGTCTTGACTGCCGCTACAACCACTCATGATTGAGAAATAGTAGTCATAAAGTTGGATGATGTCCAGGCCACTCTCATGCTTTTAGTGGAAGCTATCCACTTATACTGGGCTAGCTACCAGCAATCATCGTGGGGGGAGCATCGGAGTAAGTTCAATAGAACTGGTGATATAGCAAGGTCTAGAACAATAGACCGACAAGGCTAATCATGCTAAGCTGAATCAATATATAAAAGATGCGAGCAATAATGAAAGCATAAATAATCAAGGTCATGATAGTAATCTCAACTGATAACAATTAACTGAACTGAATTGTAAGTACAGTGTTATGTAGAATGATAAGTCAAATAGCTATCATGATCCACAGGGCATCACCGAACCATGGTGAGCACAGGTCAAAATCCAGTTGAGCATGTATGAATGTCAAAATAAACTATCATCAACAATATGTCTCAACCGGAATCTAGCATGTAAAACTGAATATCTATAACTCACAGGTTCTATTGTCTTATCAAGCAGATTTCTCCACCACCTGAGTTAACTCAAGATTTAAATCTTTAATCTTTATCTTTCTAGACTCTGGCTTTGCTTTAAAACTCTTTGATCCACTTTCAATAACTTTAATCTTTAATTCTTTGTTCAGAATTTATCTAAACTTGTCCAGAATTTTATCATATGTAAGGTCTCCTACCTACGGATCCTATCTTGACGCGACGCCGTCCAACGAGTGCGGAATCCTCTTTAGCGGTTTGACGGAAATACCACGCACACGAAACACGGAGACACACACGGTGATAGACGAACACTGGAATGCCCCGACACGTGATTCTCTCCAAGAACAAACACAAAATCGCCTTGCAAGTTCGAGATCGCCTCTACCTTAATCTCTGCTCAAGTTTTGCAAAACTTTCGTCCACCCGGATGCTCTGTTTGCTCTCAAGTTCATCAGAACCTCTAAGCCGTCAAAGATACCTAATTTCACAATGAACAGTTCAATATATAGACGACAAGTTTGTGTAGATGCTCCTCACGAACTTATTCTCACTAAGTTCAAACTCTACCCTTTGAACTTATTCTTGAACTTATCCTTGAACTTGTTCTTGAACTTATCTTTGAACTTGTTCTAGAACTTAATATGACAGTCTAGAACTTACCATACAAATGTAAACATCATACATAATCATGATATCAATAACAAAACTAGACAGCTGTCGTCACACTGGATGTACCAACACACTCCCCCTTGACGATAGCTTCTAGTTGTTGTTCATTGATCGTAATAGACTATCAGATTCAGAGACTATGAATACCGAAACTAGACAGCTATTGTCACATCGGGTGTATCAACAGACTCCCCCTTCAAAATAGCTTCTAGTAGATATTCATTACTCTATGAATACCGAAATCACCTTTTCTTCTTTAATATCCATGACTGCCTCTCCAGTTTTGCTGTCCTCACTGGTTTGTAGACTAACTTAGTTCATGTCCTACCAGACAGAGGATTTATTCTTATTTGAACCACAGCTCTGCTACCAACTCTTAGATTAACTTCTCAAATCTTCCAAAACGACCTTCCCTTCTAATAGTTTTTGCAAACACCTCAGCATAAGAATCGTCTTCCTAGATTTATAAGGTCCTTCCAAACTAAATCAATCACTTCACACTTCAGAATATGATTCATCATTTAGTGCAGATTTCAGCATCTCTAGATCTATCACATTCTAATCTTCATTCCTAACACCTTCATCGAGTGACTTCCAATCAGGTATATCTTTTGGAATAAACGCTCAATCCTCAAGATCCTCCTGTTCTAAGTCATCTTCGAAGACGAACCTCATTTCATCTTCATCCAACTCCGACAATGCTCCGGTCAGACCTTACCTTCAGTTACTTTAGTCACCTCTGAATCGTTGTCTTTTCCCTTGTTAGCGGCTATGAACACCGACTCCCCCTGAGGATCAGCAAGTTGAGCAAATTGTTGTCTTGAAAGATCTGCCAGCTCACTGTTCGGGCCATCTTCTTTGACTTGCCAGCTCACTGTTCAGGTCATCTTCTTCGACTTCTCTACAATTTCTCCCCCTAAGATGGACGATCTTTCAACAACTCCACCAGTATAGCCTCCAGATTTGCAATCTGCTGCTGTTGATAAGTCTCTGTCTGATCCAACTGTGCATTAAGATGTTGAAGTTCACGAATCGCCTTTGTTAGTTGAAGAATCTGTAATTCTATAAAAACTCCAATTCTAACACTGTATAGACTTAATCAACACATGAAACAAGTCATAATATGTTAGTAGGACATTAAAATCCAGTATTTAATGATAAAAATGCAATGAAACTCTCCTTACTTACATTCTTTGATGGTTTAGAATGTAAACCAAACACTAGAATTAAGTTCGAGAGAAACAGTCATTACCTTCGTTAAACAGTCACAACATCGTAAGTTTTGTAAAAACTTTGAACAATTTTCAACTTTTTCAACTTATCACGGAACCCTTCAGTTTTAGCAACTGATTATCACGCAAATTTTGTTTTTCCAACTAGAACTGTATCCCAGTAACTTTGACCTTTTTCCTACTTAGAATAAAATAAACTAAATTAAAATAAAATAAAATAAAATAATAATAAAACTTAAACTTAAATTACTCAAAAATACTTTAAAAATGTTTACGACCTATACTAACAGAATATTTTTGCGAGCAAGTCAAAGAAGGTTCAATCAGATAGCGATGTCAAACGCACTTTCAGTATTACACTTTCACGCTTAGGAATGTTTGATTCCTTTGATTGTTTGTCGTGATATACATTCCAAGTCGATTGTCGATATGATTTTCCCTTTAAACATTTAACACTTTGGAATCCCTTGGCCTTTTTATTTATCAAGAAACTACCTTACGTGTCCCATACTTAGATATACTTCTATGATCAAGGCAGACACACAATGATTATAACTTTTCGGTATTGCAAATTTTCTTTAAAAGGCAAACGTCAGACACAGTTCTGTATTTACATACAATAAAGTGTCTTAGTTTGTCTTAGAGTTCCTTTTAAGTTAACAAGACAGCGGTGACAGGTCTGTACTTACGTACAACAAAGGGACTTATCTTGCTAACTTGAGTCAAAACACAGGTGACAGGTCTGTACTTACGTACAACAAAGCGACTTGTTTTGACTCCCTTTTCTTTATCAAAAATTTTCTTTTCTTTTCTTTAAGATGTATTTGATGTTGCTATACATCCCCCAGAAAATTTGCATACCTCATTTAGAATCATTGTCTGTCTGTCTTTTCTTTAAGATGTATTTGATGTTGCTTTACATCCCCCGAAAAATTTGCATACCTCATTCAGAATCATTGTCTGTATGTCTTTAACATAGAAATTAAGACCATCTAGTCATACATCTAAGTTAGTTACACATATGACTTTTTCTTGAATATTTTATTAGCTTTTGAGTATTATGCCTACCAACACATCAAACCAGAAAGTGTATATCACTTAGAATTTTAAGGTGCATTATGTGTGAAAGTTTAACACCCAAAGATTGGTTCGACTGTGCTAATTTTCGTCACTTTGAAGCTATGATTCTAAGACTTAACTCATTTTTTGATATTCTCTTTTTTTTAAATTTTTAATGATTTTCTCTCTTTTTTTCTTTCATTTTTCATTTTTAAGACAAGCTAATAAACGAACTTACTAACTAACTATAAAAGGAAGGAAAATCTACTAAACTACTAACTTACTATAAACGGAAAGAAAAACTACTAAGGTCAAGTTACTCTGGATTACGCATGTCGTTTAGTTGAACTAACAACTCAAAGTGTGACTTATCAAATGCTTTAGTGAAAAGATTTGCATAGTTGTTATAACCAACATTGTTATATCAATTACCACACTTTACCCTTTTCCCGTAAGACTTCTCCACTTGGTCTAAGGACCCAATCAGCTTGCCTGCTGTTTCGTCCTTTGTACCCTTGTCCTGTGTCGAGAGCAACCACTATCCATAAACCATTGGTTATTAGGACCTGTAGTTAACTCTTGCAGACTAAAAAAGAAAAGTTAGTTATCACGGGGAACCCAAGCCATGACTGACTTGGTAATACCATTCTCATCCACATACGTGAACTCCTTCAAATACCTATCTCTCCTTTCAGGTGACTTGGGTGTTTGACTGAGAACCTGTTGTGGAGCTGAGTGATTTAAATTCACTCTTGGTCTTTGGGTTGGTCTTTGCGGTTCAGCCCTTGAATAATTTTTGTTATAGTACATCTCAGTTTGATAGTTCTAGGCTCTACCTGGTGTCTTATGTCTATTAGGAGAATTAGCCCTAACTAAAGTGTGACTCCTCTTAGGTGTATTATT
>JAANYP010001230.1:12500-15586 GCA_020465985.1 Centrapalus pauciflorus | reverse complement strand
TACCCAAACATATGCAAGTAATTAATGCAATCTGTCACTCACAGCAGTCCTGAGCAATACAAGTAATCAAGGAACATGCAACAACAGTTGTCCAGTTTCAGCAGTGTCTATCATATGTTCCTAGCATACAATTAAGTAATCAAGGAACAAGCAGCAGATGTTTCCATACAAGTCAGTAACAATCACCAATAAGTACCCAAATATATGCAAGTAAGTAATGCAATCTGTCACTCACAGCAATCCTGAGCAATGCAAGTAATCAAGGAACATGCAACAACAGTTGTCCAGTTTCAGCAGTGTCTATCATACGTTCCTAGCATACAATTAAGTAATCAAGGAACAAGCAGCAGATGTTTCCATACAAGTCAATAACAATCACCATTTAGTACCCAAATATATGCAAGTAAGTAATGCAATCTGTCACTCACAGCAGTCCTGAGCAATGCAAGTAATCAAGGAACATGCAACAACAGTTGTCCAGTTTCAGCAGTGTCTATCGTATGTTCCTAGCATACAATTAAGTAATCAAGGAACAAGCAGCAGCAGATGTTTCTATACAAGTCAGTAACAATCACCTATTATTACCCAAAATATGCAAGTAAGTAATGCAATCTGTCACTCACAGCGGTCCTGAGCAATGCAAGTAATCAAGGAACATGCAACAACAGTTGTCCAGTTTCAGCAGTGTCTATCATACGTTCCTAGCATACAATTAAGTAATCAAGGAACAAGCAGCAGCAGGTGTTTCCATACAAGTCAGTAACAATCACCAATAAGTACCCAAATATATGCAAGTAAGTAATGCAATCTGTCACTCACAGCAATCCTGAGCAATGCAAGTAATCAAGGAACATGCAACAACAGTTGTCCAGTTCTAGCAGTGTCTATCATGCGTTCCTAGCATACAATTAAGTAATCAAGGAACAAGCAGCAGCAGATGTTTCCATACAAGTCAGTAACAATCACCTATTAGTACCCAAACATATGCAAGTAAGTAATGCAATCTGTAACTCACAGCAGTCCTGAGCAATGCAAGTAATCAAGGAACATGCAACAACAGTTGTCCAGTTTCAGCAGTGTCTATCATACGTTTCTAGCATACAGTTAAGTAATCAAGGAACAGCAGCAGCAGAAGTTTCCATAGAAGTCAGTAACAATCACCAATAAGTACCGAAACATATGCAAGTAAGTAATGCAATCTGTCACTCACAGCGGTCCTGAGCAATTCAAGTAATCAAGGAACACACAACAACAGTTGTCCAGATTCAGCAGTGTCTATCATACGTTCCTAGCATACAATTAAGTAATCAAGGAACAAGCAGCAGCAGATGTTTCCATACAAGTCAGTAACAATCACCAATAAGTACCCAAACATATGCAAGTAAGTAATGCAATCTGTCACTCACAGCGGTCCTGAGCAATGCAAGTATAAGGAACATGCAACAACAGTTGTCCAGTTTCAGCAGTGTCTAACATACGTTCCTAGCATACAATTAAGTAATCAAGGAACAAGCAGCAGATGTTTCCATACAAGTCAATAACAATCACCAATTAGTACCCAAATATATGCAAGTAAGTAATGCAATCTGTCACTCACAGCGGTCCTGAGCAATTCAAGTAATCAAGGAACACACAACAACAGTTGTCCAGATTCAGCAGTGTCTATCATACGTTCCTAGCATACAATTAAGTAATCAAGGAACAAGCAGCAGCAGATGTTTCCATACAAGTCAGTAACAATCAGCAATAAGTACCCAAACATATGCAAGTAAGTAATGCAATCTGTCACTCACAGCGGTTCCTTGAGCAAATGCAGTACAAGAACATTGCAACAACAGTGTCCAGTTTCAAGCAGTGTCTATCATACGTTCCTAGCATACAATTAAGTAATCAAGGAAACAAGCCAGCACAGGTGTTTCCATACAGTCGAGTAACAATCACCAATAAGTACCGAAAACATTTGCAGTAAGTAATGCAATCTGTCACTTCACAGCGGTCCTGAGCAATGCAAGTAATCAACGAACATGGCAACACCAGTGTCCAGATTCAGCAGTGTCTATCATACGCTCCTAGCATACAATTAAGTAATCAAGGAACAAGCAGCAGCAGATGTTTCCATACAAGTCAGTAACAATCACCTATTTCTACCCAAACATATGCAAGTAAGTAATGCAATTTGTCACTCACAGCGGTCCTGAGCAATGCAAGTAATCAAGGAACATGCAACAACAGTTGTCCAGTTTCAGCAGTGTCTATCATACGTTCCTAGCATACAGTTAAGTAATCAAGCAACAGCAGCAGCAGATGTTTCCATACAAGTCAGTAACAATCACCAATAAGTACCCAAATATATGCAAGTAAGTAATGCAATCTGTCACTCACAGCAATCCTGAGCAATGCAAGTAATCAAGGAACATGCAACAACAGTTGTCCAGTTCTAGCAGTGTCTATCATACGTTCCTAGCATACAATTAAGTAATCAAGGAACAAGCAGCAGCAGATGTTTCTATACAAGTCAGTAACAATCACCTATTAGTACCCAAACATATGCAAGTAAGTAATGCAATCTGTCACTCACAGCAGTCCTGAGCAATGCAAGTAATCAAGGAACATGCAACAACAGTTGTCCAGTTTCAGCAGTGTCTATCATACGTCCCTAGCATACAGTTAAGTAATCAAGGAATAGCAGCAGCAGATGTTTCCATAGAAGTCAGTAACAATCACCAATAAGTACCGAAACATATGCTTTTTTATTAGTGGTTTAGAATAGAACAAGTAGCCAGATGCCAGAGAATGTCTAGGAATTTTCATTTAGAATAGATTGGTCTTGGTATATTCCTTTTATTAGAATCCAATCCCGATGGAGGATTTTCTATTCATTGAATATCGAAAGAGAAGACTAGGTCTAAGTAAGGTATACGAAGGAAAGCGCGTTTTACGTTGTTGACAATGTTTACAATGAAACTTAGCATTAGCAAAGTTTTTCAAACTTTATCTTGTGCACAAATACCGCACAATACCGACGTAAATTACTATTAGATTTGATTGAGGTTGGGTTAGGTTGGAGTTTTTAACCGGACTCGTGT
>JAANYP010001230.1:0-5000 GCA_020465985.1 Centrapalus pauciflorus | reverse complement strand
ATACGTTCCTAGCATAAAATTAAGTAATCAAGGAACAAGCAGCAGCAGGTGTTTCCATACAAGTCAGTAACAATCACCAATAAGTACCGAAACATTTGCAAGTAAGTAAAGCAATCTGTCACTCACAGCGGTCCTGAGCAATGCAAGTAATCAACGAACATGCAACACCAGTTGTCCAGATTCAGCAGTGTCTATCATACGTTCCTAGCATACAATTAAGTAATCAAGGAACAAGCAGCAGCAGATGTTTCCATACAAGTCAGTAACAATCACCTATTTCTACCCAAACATATGCAAGTAAGTAATGCAATCTGTCACTCACAGCAGTCCTGAGCAATGCAAGTAATCAAGGAACATGCAACAACAGTTGTCCAGTTTCAGCAGTGTCTATCATACGTTCCTAGCATACAATTAAGTAATCAAGGAACAAGCAGCAGATGTTTCCATACAAGTCAATAACAATCACCAATAAGTACCCAAATATATGCAAGTAAGTAATGCAATCTGTCACTCACAGCAATCCTGAGCAATGCAAGTAATCAAGGAACATGCAACAACAGTTGTCCAGTTTTAGCAGTGTCTATCATACGTTCCTAGCATACATATAAGTAATCAAGGAACAAGCAGCAGCAGATGTTTCTATACAAGTCAGTAACAATCACCTATTAGTACCCAAAATATGCAAGTAAGTAATGCAATATGTCACTCACAGCAGTCCTGAGCAATGCAAGTAATCAAGGAACATGCAACAACAGTTGTCCAGTTTCAGCAGTGTCTATCATACGTTCCTAGCATACAGTTAAGTAATCAAGGAACAGCAGCAGCAGATGTATCCATAGAAGTCAGTAACAATCACCAATAAGTACCGAAACATATGCAAGTAAGTAATGCAATCTGTCACTCACAGCGGTCCTGAGCAATTCAAGTCGAAGTAACCAAGGAACCACAACAAAAGTTGGTCCCAATTCAGCAGTGTCTATCATACGTTGCCTAGCAGAAAATTAATAAGCAAGAACAAGCAGCAAGCAGATTGTTTCCATACAGTTGGAAACAATCAACCAGTAAGTACGAATATAGGCAAGTAAAGTAATGCAATCTTCACTCACAGCGGGTCCTGAGCATGTCAAGTAATCAAGAGCACACAACAACATGTCAGTAGTCACGTGTCTTCATACGTTCCTAGCAGATCAATTAAGTTAATCAAGGAACAACAAGCACGCAGATGTTTGCATAACAGTAGTAACCATCACGCTATTAGTACCAAAATATGCAAGTAAGTAATGCAATCTTCACTCACAGCAGTCCTGAGGCAATTGGGGCAAGTACAAGACATGCAACACATTGTCCAGTTTCAGCAGTGTCTATCATACGTCCCTAGCAGACAGAAATGTAAGTAAAAATAGGAAAACAGCAGCAGTGTTGCTCCATAGAAGTCAGTACAATCACCAAGTAATACCAGGAAACATAGCGAAGTAGTATCAATCTGGTCACCACACAGCGGTCCTGAGCAATTATCAAGTATCAGAACACACACAACAGTTGTCCAGATTGCAGCAGTGCTATCATACGTTCCTAGCATACAATTAGTAATCAGGGAACAGCAGCAGCGATGTTTCATACAAGTCATAACAAGCACCAATAAGTTACCCAAACATATGCAAGTAAGTAATGCAATTGTCACTCACAGCGGTCCGGAGCAATGCAAGTACAAGGAACATGCAACAACAGTTTCCAGTTTCAGCAGATGTCGATCATACTGTTCCTAGCATACAATTAAGTAATCAAGGAACAAGCAGCAGCAGGTGTTCCATACAAGTCAGTAACATCACCAATAAGTACCGAACATTTGCAAGTAAGTAAGGCAATCTGTCACTCACAGCGGTCCTGAGCAATGCAAGTAATCAACGACATGCAACACCAGTTGTCCAGAGTCAGCAGTGTCTATCATACGTTCCTAGCATACATTAACTAATCAGGAAAAAGCAGCAAGCAGAGTGTTTCCATACAAGTCAGTAACCATCACACTATTTCTAACCCAACATATGCAAGTAAGTAATGCAATCTGTCACTCACAGCATCTCGAGCAATGCAAGTAAGCAAGGAACATGCAACAACAGTTGTCCGGTTTCAGCAGTGTCTATCATATCGGTCTAGCATACAATTAAGTAATCAAGGAACAAAGCAGCAGATGTTTCCATACAAGTCAATAAAATCACCATAAGTACCCCAAATATATGCAAGTAAGTAATGCAATCTGTCACTAACAGCAATCCTGAGCATGCAAGTAATCAAGAAACATGCCAACAAACAGTTGGTCCAGGTTCAGCATGTCTATCATACGTTCCTAGCATACAATAAGTAATCAAGGAACAAGCAGCAGCAGTGTTTCTATACAAGTCAGTAACAACAACTATTAGTACCAAATATGCAAGTAAGTAAGGCAATATGTCAACTCACAGCAGTCCTGAGCATGCCAAGTAATCAAGGAACATGCAACAACAGTTGTCCAGTTTAGTAGTGTCTATCATACGTTCCTAGCATGCAATTAAGTAATCAAGGAACAAGCAGCAGCAGATGTTCCATAGAGTCAGTAACAATCACAAATAATTACCAGAACATATGCAAGTAAGTATGCAATCTGTCACTCACACGGTCCTGAGCATTCAAGTAATCAAGGAACACCAACAACAGTTGTCCAGATTCAGCAGTGTCGACATACGTTCTAGGCATACAATTAAGTAATCAAGGAACAAGCAGCACAATTGTTTCCAGACAGGTTAGTAACAATCATCAGTAAGTATCGAAATATAGGCAGTAAGTAATGCAATCTGTCCACACAAGCGGTCCTGAGCAATGCAAGTAGCAAGGAACATCAACAACATTGTCCAGTTCAGCAGTGTCTATCATACGTTCCTAGCATACAATTAAGTAATCAAGGAACAAGCAGCAGCAGGTGTTTCCATACAAGTCAGTAACAATCCCAATAAGTACCCAAGAAACATTGGCAGTAAGTAAGCAATCTTGTCACTCCACAGCGGTCCTGAGCAATGCAAGTAATCAACGAACATCAACACAGTTGTCCAGATTCAGCATGTATATCAAACGTTCCTATCATACAATTATGTAATCAAGGAACAAGCAGCAGCAGATGTTTCCATAAAGTCAGTAACAATCACCTATTTCTACCAAACATAAATGCAAGTAGTAATGCACTGTCACTCACGCAGGTCCTGAGCAATGCAAGTAATCAAGGAACAGGCAACAACAGTTGTCCAGTTCAGCAGTGTCTATCATCGTTCCTAGCATACATTAAGTAATCAAGGACAAGCAGCAGCAGATGTTTTTCCATACAAGTCAATAACAATCACCAATAGTAACCCAAAATATGCAAGTAAGTAATGCAATCTGTCACTCAACAGCAAGTCCTGAGCAATGCAAGTATCAAGGAACATGCAACAACAGTTGTCCAGTTTTTAGCAAGTGATCTATAATAGCGTTCCTAGCATACAATTAAGTAATCAAAGGAACAAGCAGCAGATGTTTTCCATACAAGATCAATAACAATCACATAAGTTACCCAATTATGCAAGTAAGTAATGCAATCGGTCATCTACAGCAATCCTGAGCAATGCAGTAAGCAGGACATGCAACAACAGTTGGCCAGGTTAGGGCAGTGTCTATCATACGTTACTAAGCTACATAGAGTAAGCAAGGAACAAGCAGCAGCAGATGTGTCTATACAGTCAGTAACAATCACCTATTAGTACCCAAATAATGCAAGTAGAGTAATGCAATGGTTCACTCACAGCAGTCCTGAGCAATGCAAGTAATCAAGGACAGGTGCACAACATTGTCCAGTTTTCAGTAGTGTCTAGCATACGTTCCTAGCATACAGTTAAGTATCAAGGAACAGCAGCGAAGGGCAGTGTATCCATAGAAGTCAGTACAATCAAAATAAGTACGAAACATATGCAAGTAAGTAATGCAATCCTGTCACTCAAGCGGTCCTGAGGCAATTCAAGTAACCAGGACACACAAAACAGTTGTCCCAGATTCTAAAAGTGTCTAGAGCATACGTTGCCTGCATACAATTAGTAAATTGCAAGGAACAATCCAGCAGCAGATGTTTCCCATACAAGTAGTAACAATCACCAGTAAGTAAGCGAAATTATGCAATTAAGGTAATGCAATCTGGTCCTCACCGCGGTCCTGAGCAATGCAAGTAATCAAGGAAAATGCAACACAGTTTGTCCAGTATCAGGCATGATCTATCATACGTAGTCCTAGCATACAATTAGTATCAAGGGAACAAGCAGCAGGCAGGTGTTTCCATACAAGGTCAGTAACAATCAACAAATAAGTACCGAAACATTTGCAAGTGAATAAAGCAATCTGTCACTCACAGGCGGTCTCGGAGCAATGCAAGGTAATCAACGAACATGCAACACCAGTTTGTCCAGATTCAGCAGTGTCTATCATACGTTCCTAGCAGACAATTATGTAATCAAGTAACAGCATCAGGCAATGTTTCCATACCAAGTCAGTAACAATCACCTATTTCTACCCAAACATATGCAAAGGAATGTAATGCATCTTCACGCCAGCAGTCCGTGAGCAATGCAAGTATCAAGGAACATGCAACAACCAGTTGTCCAGTTTCAAGCAGTGTCTATCATTCGTTTCCTAGCATACAATTAAGTAATCAAGGACAAGCAGCGATGTTTCCATACAAGTCAAATAACAATCAAACACAATAAGTACCCAAAGAGATGCAAGTAAGTAATTGCAATCGGTCCACGCACAGCAATCTGAAGCATGCAAGTAATCAAGGAACAGTGCAACAACAGTTGTCAGCAGTTGTAAAAATTAGAGCGTGTCGATCATCATAACGGTCCTAGCCATACAATAAGTAATCAGGGGACATTATCGATGTTTTCCAATAACAAGTCAGTCAGTAACATCAACCTAGTTCGACCCACATAGGCAAGGTAAGGAATGCA
>JAANYP010001229.1:0-94975 GCA_020465985.1 Centrapalus pauciflorus | reverse complement strand
GATGCAAAGGCCAGAAACAACCTGGTTATTTCTCTTCCTGATGATGTGTTCAAACAGGTTGAGAAAATGAAGACAGCAAAAGAGATGTGGGATACTTTGTGTACCGTCTATGATGGACCCACAATCACACTGGACAACAGGATCAACAATCTTGTTAGACAGTATGAACTCTTCTTTGCTAAACCAAAGGAGACTCTAACTGAAACCTACACCAGGTTTACTGCTTTAGTGAATGATCTCAAAGCTGTTGGGATCACTAAGGACAGTCTCACCCTGGTGAATAAATTTCTGGACATCTTACCTGAAGAGTGGAACTACTTCTCAACAATTCTAAGGAACTCAGGTACTATCAGAAGTATGGATCTGGTCAATCTGTATGGATCCTTACTGGATAATGAACAGTCAAGGCAACAAAAGAGAAATGCCTTGGAAATGTCCAAAAGAGGTGCAGCCTTTGTGGCTAATGTGAGACAGCCTGTAAATCAGGTGAGTGATGTGTTCACTCAACCTGATCAACAGGATGATGACAAGAGGAGGTGTCAGATGAAGAAGATACTGCAGATCTTGCTGAACAATATGATGAGCAAATGATAGCTATGCTTGTCAAAAGGTTCAACAAGAAAAGGTCTGGAAGAAACATGCTGCAAGGAAGTTCAGGTGCTGGCAAAAAGAAGGCATTTGATAAAACCAAGGCTGAGTGTTTCAAATGTGGCAAAACTGGTCATATAGCTGCTGACTGTGTGTCAAAAGCTGTTGGTCAGTCATCCAAACCATACAAGACAAACAAGGATGATGGTTATAGGGTTAAGTTTCAAAATATCCAAACCATCCAAACATCCAAACCATCCTGTAAACTGGACAGTTTCCATAAGTTGGAAACTGAGCTTGATGAATTAAAACACATCAACTCTATTTTACTAGAATAAAAGAGAGAAACAGATATAAAACATGCTAAGCTTCAAAAGATAGTTGACTCTTGGTGCCAATCTGCACAAAAAGTCAGCCACTGCATAAGTCAGCAAATTCCTGCACAAATCCAAGCCTATCTTGGAGGGGATCTTGACACAGCAGCTTCCATTGTTGAGGTTAATAATTTGAAAGATGACTTGTCCACTCTTGGTGAGCTTCCAAACACTTTTATTCAAAAAGTGAATGGCAAATTAATCTCAACAAACAGGTTTGTCAGGCCTCAAAACATTGACAGCTCGTGTGAACCTAGCTCAAAAGCTGCTGATGAAATGAGTTCTCCATCAAATCAGCTTGCTAAGTGTTCTACTAATTCACACAAGCAAAAGAAAAGAAAGCATGTCCAAACTGCAGCTGTGGACACCAAGCCTGTTGACAAGACAGATTTTGGGTCTAAAGCTGATGTAAAAAGGCATACGAATCCTTTTAATGTTGAACACTTTGAAAATAAGTTTTCAAAAGGTAAGCAGTCTGCTTTTAACAAGGGTAAGTCTCATGTTGAAGGCAAACCTGCTGTGATTTCAAATAAGTTTTTTAATCATAGTGGTAAACTGGTTTTTAATGAAAATAAGTTTTTCAAAACCAAAAATAATGATTATGTTGATAGGCAACATCAATCGCATCTCAGGAAGAACAAAGGCAAAGCCATTGCTCAGCCTGAGAGATTTGGGAATAAGTTTCCTAAACCTGTGGAAGTTCAAAAGCCATTTAAGCTTCCTATTTTTGACATCTGTCCTCCTAAAAAGAGGAAAGAAGAGACAGACAAAGTTGTTGCTATTGAACCTTCCACTCAAGCTGTTGATTCATCAAATAGTAATAAGTTTGCTAAACCTGCTGACAAAATCAACAGAAATAACTCAGAATGTGTCTCTGAAAGGTCTTCTTCCAAAAATGCTAAGAGGAGACAATGCTATAAGTGTGGAATGAAGACACATCTGGCCAAAGACTGTCCTGAAACTGAGGACATGAGACCAGCCAACTCTGATGGTTCCCTCACAGCTAACATAAGCAGTGTTGGAAACATCTCAGTTAATGAGAGTGGAATCCAAAATGATACCATTCAAATAGGAAATATTAGTGTTGATATCATAAGTCCATCAACAAATGTTGATGAAGTAGGAGAACTCATCTCTGTGATGAGTTCCCCTAAAAATGACTAATATTCCTCTTGTCACTCTGCAGGAAAAACAACCATCCCAGGTTTGGTACTTGGACAGTGGCTGCTCAGGGCACATGACAGGTTGTAAAGACCTGCTGAGTGATCTCAGGCCTGAAAAAGGGCCAAAAGTCACATTTGGGGACAATGTACAGGGATCCACTGAGGGATATGGAACTCTTAAAGCTGGTGCTGCAGTGTTCAAAAGAGTAGCCTATGTGGTTGGGCTGAAACATAACCTTGTTAGCATAAGTCAACTATGTGATGCTGGCTACAAGGTTAACTTTGATGAGCACCTGGGTTACATATTGGATCCCCAAGGCAAAGTTGTGTTGTGTGCTCAATGAAAGAAAGGTGTATATGTTGTAGACATGAAATCTGCTGATCCTACAACTGAAACCTGTTTTCTCACAAGAACAAATGCAGACTTAAACTGGTTATGGCACAAAAGGCTGTCACACCTGAACTTCAAGAACATCAACAAACTCTGTAAGAAAGAGTTGGTGACATGTTTGCCTTCTATAACCTTTGTTAAGGATAGACTCTGCACAGCTTGTGAGAAAGGCAAGCAGAGGAAATCATCTTTTAAATCCAAACATAATTTTTCTATTGATACTCCTCTCTTCTTAATCCATATGGACTTGTTTGGACCTGTCAATGTCCCAAGTCTAGGAGGAAGAAGATACACTCTAGTAATGGTTGATGAGTTCTCCAGGTATACATGGGTTATCTTCTTAAAGAGCAAAGGAGAGGCTGCTAGAGAAATTATTGGATTTGTGAAAAAGATGGAAATGCTGAAATCTGCCCAAGTGAAGCAACTTAGAAGTGATCATGGTACTGAATTCAGAAACAGTACTCTTGATGACTTCTGTGAAGAGAAATGAATCACTCAAAACTTTTCAGCTGTACGAACTCCACAACAAAATGGAGTTGCTGAAAGGAGAAACCGAACTCTCATTGAAGCTGCTAGAACCATGCTGTGTGCATCTGATTTACCTTCATCATTTTGGGCTGAAGCTTTTAACACTGCCTGCTTCACCCAAAACAGATCCTTAGTGGTGAAAAGGTTCAACAAGACTCCCTATGAGCTGCTCAAAGGGATGAAGACAAATGTCAGTTACTTCCATGTGTTTGGGTGTCCCTGCTTCATTCTGAATCAAAGGGACCAACTGGCAAAGTTTGAACCAAAAGCTGATGAAGGTGTGTTTGTTGGCTACTCTGCTATCTCCAAAGCCTACAGAGTGTACAACAACAAAAGAAAGGTGATAGATGAATCTATCAATGTCACCTTTGAAGAGTCCAAGAATGCTTCCACCAAAGCTGTTCCTGAATCAGTTTTAGGGGAGTTAAACTTTGATGATCTCATGCATTCAAACAGTGAAGAGGACTCAAAATCTTCCACTATATCCAGTGTGGAACCTGTTAACCTTGATGGGCATGATGATGATTATGTCAATACATCCTGTGTGAATAAGTGTACTGACTTAATTACAACTGCATGTCCTGAACCTATCAATGCTGATTTTCCTGGTTCCTCTGCTGATATGTTCAACAGTGGTCAGTCATGTTCAACAAGTGAACAGGCTCAAGACAACAGTGTGTCTGAAAATCTTGAGAGCTGTTCAACAGGACCTGCTGAAGCTACTGATAACTCAGGAGAATCCTCATTGAAGAATGATCCTAAGTGGATCAGATGTCACCCCAATGATCAAATAATTGGTGACATCAACAAAGGGGTATACACAAGGTGGGACAGCTTAGGGAACTTCTGAATGTTACTAGTTTTGTTTCATTAATGGAGCCAAAGAAAGTGGATGAAGCACTAAAAGATGCCAATTAGATCACTGCCATGCAAGAAGAACTCAATCAGTTTGAGAGAAACAAGGTATGGAAGCTGGTCCCTGTTCCTAAAGGTAAAACTATAATTGGCACTAAATGGGTTTTCAGGAATAAGATGGATGAGCAAGGTCATGTCATTAGAAATAAGGCAAGACTGGTTGCTAAAGGTTATAGACAGGAGGAAGGAATTGACTACGATGAAACATTTGCTCCTTTGGCCTGGCTAGAAGCAATTCGTTTGTATCTAGCCTACGATGCTCATAAGAGTATTAAGGTATTTTAAAGGGATGTGAAGAGTGCATTTTTGAATGGGAAGCTGCAAGAAGAAGTTTATGTCAAGCAGCCTCCAGGTTTTGAAAATGAACAACATCCAGGTTTTGTCTATAAGTTGGACAAAGCTCTCTATGGTCTCAAACAAGCCCCTAGAGCCTGGTATGACACTCTTACTGAATTCCTTATGAGCAATGGGTATTCCAAAGGTAAAGTGGATACCACAATGTTCATAAAGAAAGTGAAGTCTGATATTATGCTTGTTCAAATTTATGTGGATGACATAATATTTGGTTCTACCAATGAGCAGTTATGCAAGAATTTTTCACTACTCATGAAATCTAAATATGAAATGAGTATGATGGGAGAACTTACTTTCTTTTTAGGTTTACAGGTTAAACAAACCTCAACTGGAATTTTTATAAATCAAAGAAAGTATACTTTAGATCTCTTGAAAAAGTTTAAATTTGATCAAAGTTCTCCTATTAAAACCCCAATGGCAACCAATGTAAAATTGGATGTTGATGCCAGTGGCAAAGCTGTTTCAGCAACAGCTTACAGAGGTATGATTGGGAGTTTGCTATATTTAACTGCTAGTAGACCTGATATTATGTTTGCCACCTGTTTGTGTGCTAGGTTCCAAGCTGATCCAAAGGAATCTCATCTAGCTGTTGTTAAAAGAATCTTTAGATACCTGAAGGGTACATCAGGTTTGGGTCTTTGGTATCCCAAAGACTCAAGCCTTGATCTAATAGGTTATTCAGATTCTAATTTTGCAGGCTGCAGGCTAGATAGGAAAAGCACAACATGTGGATGTCAACTCCTTGGTGGTAAGTTGATAAGTTGGTGTAGCAAGAAGCAGAATTCAGTGTCTACTTCTACTGCTGAAGCTGAGTACATTGCTGCTGGAAGCTGCTGTGGGCAGATTCTGTGGATGCAGCATCAACTTGAAGACTATGGGCTTGTGTATAGGAAAACTCCTATTCTGTGTGACAACAGAAGTGCCATAGCCATATCCAACAATCCAGTATTTCATTCAAGAACAAAGCATATTGAGGTCAGACATCACTTCATCAGGGATCACATTCAGAAAGGTAATGTGGAGGTAAGTTTTATTTCCACAAATGGACAGCTTGCAGACATTTTCACCAAACCTCTTGATGAAACCAGGTTTAATTACCTTGTCAGCAAGCTGGGCATGTTAAACAAATGTGACTAAGTGTCCTTAAAGGTCTAAGACCTTGTATGCCTCACACTGCTCAGGTTTCTCAGAACAGCTTAGACAGAACTGGATAAGCATATTCTGTACTTAGACATTTTTCTGAAATCCTAGAACAGCTTGAACATACAACAGGCTGAACAAAAACAGTTTACTCGTCCAGCCTGCTCTGATGGTCTATTCTCCACCCTGCTCACTTTTTCACACTGATTAACAAGACATTGTCTTGTAATCTGATCAGCTATTGAACACAACCTGTTCTTACATGGATGAACAGGTTGAGGGAACAGCTTGAAGAGTGAACAGCTTGTGATGATCCTGCTCATCACAGGTTTGACCAACAGCTTAGACCCACAGTTTTTAACTACCTTTCTTCACAATTAAGTTATTTATTTTCTGTTTTTAATTAACTAAATTACTACGGATAATGTGGGTTACATGTGTTAGTGACTAAAAAGGGCTCAAGTGGTCTGACAAACGGTCTGACATGGACAACCGTTCCGTTTTTCATTAACGACTTTTTCAAATCAACCGCCCAAACGTTTCTCTCTCATACCCACTCACATTCAAATCCTATAAATACCTCCTACTGTTTCATCTTCGTCTTCCTCACTATTTCCAGAAATCCTCAAGTACCCTAAATCGACTAAGTGTCTTCTGCTTCTCAATATTCCAAACCATCACAAATGGCTAAACGAAATACTCCCTTTCTACCAGTATTCGTTGGTGATGATGTTGTGAAACACTCATCGGTTACCACAATGCTGACCATAAAGCCCACAAACTACATTGCTAACCTAACCATTCCCAAAAACTATGTGGGGAAGGGTTATGAACAAATGGTGGAATTTCTGAAAGTTCATCCGTTGAACTATGCAATGACTGCTAATCCTGGAGTCCTGTACTAGGAGATGGTGTATGAATTTTGGTACACTTGTGCCTAGAATTCCAACACCAAAGTCATAAGAGGAACTATTCTCAATGGGACTCAGACCACTGATATCACAACTGCTCTTCTCAGGGAGGTTCTTCATTTACCAACTGCTGACCCATATGACATGCCTCAACCTGAAGATGATCAAAATGGCAATCTGCTACGTTTCTGTGGTGTAGCAGAACCCAAAATCAGAGCAACACTGTTTAGAAAGGATTTGTCTCCGACCTACAGTTTTCTATTTGCCTCGATGGTGATGTGCTTCGGAAGTAAAGTTGGTTCATTCGACCAACTAAGCCGTGATGAAGTACCCATTGTTCTACAGCTGGTGGATGGGATAACAATCGACATGGCCAAATGGATTTTCCTGAATCTGAGGAACCTGGTCTAACAAGAAAACCGTCCAACTGCTGTTCGGTATCCAAGGTTTTTAAGCCTTATTTTCAAACATCATTGTGGTGAGCAACTATATTCCTCTCAGCCTTTACTTAAGACTACTGCATTCCCAGTAATAGGGAATAGAGTGTTTTATACTCCTGTTCTACCCAATGAGCCTCCTCTGTCAACACCAAAGAGGAGGCTGTTAGGATTGGTGGAAGGACCCTCTGCTGTGAGGGTGGTTCCTGAAACTGCTCCCAAGGCAAAATCCAAAGCCAGGTCCAAGCATATTAAAAAGACCATGGCAACCGCTGAAGCTGGGCCTGTCCACAAGAAGGCCAAAACAGCTCAGTCTGAGTCTACTTCCATGGCCTCTGTGGCTGAGGGGGAGCAGACTCCTCACCCTGGGTCATCTGTTGACCCTGAAGCCTTTGTGGCTGGTGCCTCTGTGGCACCTGAGACCAGGGAACAGGCAAACCTACCTGTTCCTGAACCAGTCTCCCACCCTGTCCAAACATTACCTATCACCTCTCCACAGTCACCTACTTCTTCCATCCAATACAAACGCAAATCTCTGGCTAAAAAGAAATCAGCCCCCACAACCAGCTCCTCTGTTCCCTCTCAACAGGGTTCAGTTGTAAGAGAAGCCACCCCTGCTGCCTCTCCTATTTTGGGAGAAGGTTCAGCACAATTGGAGTCTGCTTCACTCCAACCTGAGTCCACCCAAAGTCAGCCTAGACCCTCTGGTTCCTCCCAACAGGAGCCAGTTGTACAAAAGAAGATAGCCACCTCAACTATTCCAGCCTCCCAACAGGCTGAGAATATTGAAAGACAGGAGTCCTCTCCATTCCACACTGCGTCCACACTTTCCCCTCCTCAAACTTTTTTACACCCTGAGTCTGCACGAGGTGTCCACACTGCTGGTATAGACCAATCAGCAGCTCAGCCTCAAATTTCTGCTCCCTATGATACAGCTGTTCTACACCAAACAGCTGCTGAGGGACCAACAACCCAAGCTGATGAACCTCAGGGAACATACCATCCCTTAGGTGAGGCTGCCCCTTCTCTGCAAACTCCATCAGCAGGTTTCACCACTGTTGATGTTGAAATGCATATCCCATGTCCCCATGATGAGGTGCTTTTACACCAAGGCACTGCAGAGGGAACACCAACAGGCCTTAATGAAGGTGCTGCACCACAAGCAGCATCTGAAAGGCCCCCAACATCAACCCCTTCTTCTGATGATGCAGCTACTACCACTGCTGAGGGACCTTTTGACCCCTCCAAGCTGGGCCACATTACTTTTGCCTAGGCTATGGAGCTTCTTTCAACTGTTCCTCTCCCCTCTCCATCACATCCTCATACACCAACATCATCTTCATCCTCTCCCTCAACACATTCTAAACACTCCACCCATACACCTCCATCTCCTAAAGATCTTCCTTTGAAGGATCAGCTTACACTGCTGACTAACAAAGTTAGTTCTTTAGAATCCTCTATGTCCTCTCTACCCTCTCTCATTTCAGACTCTGTGTCTGCACAGCTTAAAGGTTTCTTTGATCTGTTCAAAGATTCCTTCTCAGCCACTACATAACCTGACCACTCTTCATAGCTGCTTGCACTCACTACACAGCTGCAAAGTGTCTCTACCTCCCTTTCCTCTATTCTTTCACTACAATAGGACTCAGTGTCCTCAATGGCAGCTATATCTCAATAGCTGTCATCTCTCCTCACTTCTTGCAATTCTACCCTTCCTGCCACATTGGCCAACTTGAACACTGTCATTGGCTCCCTATCCAATTCTGTGTCATCTGACCTTGCTGATGTGCAAGATTCCCTTGAACTACATCTTGCACACCTTCAAAGCCTGCTGTTCACAGCTTCTGATAGGGAAAACATTGTCAAACTGACCTCTCTTGCTGACACCCAGGCCTCTTCTCTTCAATCCTGTCTTTCCCAGCTTGCAGAGGTGAAGGACAACTTGGCATTCTTAGTGAATAGCCTTGTTGGCCCTAGGCCTGCTGCCAAAACCGCTGGAAAGCCTGATGACTTCGTGTCTTCAGGAAGACCAGGTGTTGAAGGTGCTGGTACATTTCCTTCAAAGGGGGAGAAGTCATCTGCCACGAAGACTAAGTCTAAGGGGGAGAAAACTTCTTCTCCTAAGGAGAAATCAGTGCCTGCAACACTCACTGGTCAACCAGCAGAAGCATCTGAAACAGGTATAATGGAAGGTGCCTCCCACGCTGCTCAACCTACTCAGGCTGAATCCCAATCCCTGCTCAGTCTAAGGGGGAGGAATTCATTCATGAGGACAGGCCAAGCAGCAGAAGGAGACATCTGATTTTACAAGAAGAAGAAGAAGAGGAGGAGGAGGAAAGTCCTGAAGCTGCTGCCACTACAGCAGCTAAAGGAAAAGAAAAAGCAGCAGTTGATCCCCTACAGCAGAAAGCAGCAGAAATTAAATTTCACAAAGCCAGGGCTAAAGAAATGGGTCTTCCCATGCACAAATACTTTGAGTTCAGAGAAGAACAGCTTCAAGCCCTGGAAGCTCTAAGGAAATAAGAAGAATCTGCCAAAGCTGCTAAGTCTTTTGCACTTCAAGAGGCAAAGAAAGTTAAAATGTCCTCTCTGGAAATGCAAAAGAAATTAATGGAAGCTGCTAAGGGATCAGCAGGAGAGAAGGAAGGAGAAAAAGAAAAGGGTGCTCAGGTCTCTGTGACCAAAACACAAGTACCCTCTGCAAGAGCTCAGTTCCACTTTGACAAATTGGCAAGAAGAAAAGTTCAGAATGTTGCTGATAGAAGGCTAGCCAAGGAAGCAATTGTCAAAGCTGTTCCCGTATCAAGAAAAGGCAGTCAGTGGAAGTTGAAAATAACCAGAATGGGTGCAACAGGCCCTGAACTAGAAACGTATGACTACACTGATGTTGCACGGATGGGGTACAGGGAGTGGATTGAGTTGGCAGTTGCTCTGACTGAATCTATGTTAGAAACAGCAAAAACAATCAGAGCATATGTCAAAACGTTGATGGAGAGAGTGAAGAATCTTGGCCTGATCTCAAAAGAAGTCAGTGAGGGTGTCTATGTGACACAACCCAAAATAAAGGTCAGTAGGACAAGGAAAGACATCGAGCTTGAAGAACTCCTCATCTTAATTGAACAGGGTGACTATGCTGTTGAGATGAAGGGAGTTGACTACAGCCTGCCTAGTGGAGTAGAGTTTGAAGAAGGCAAGATAATTGAAGAGCCTGAGCTTGGGGCATTTTTGTAGATCCCTTATCTCAGAAGAAATGCTTTCAAAGAGCATCATATCTATACAAGGTGGATCTGAGACAACTTGTAGCCTTCAAACTTGAAGTTTCATTTTGGCAGTCAAGCAGGTGGAGAGCAGCTGTTTGGGATCAGCTCAGAGGCTTTTATGAGAGAGGTGAACTTGAAGATCCCAAGTTTATGATCATCAGAAGTGAAATTGAAGAGCTTGAGGATACAAGGGAGGAACTTGAAAAGATATTTGAAGGTCCTCCTCCACTTGAGTAAAGTCCATCTACCATCTGGGTAGGTGAAGAATGGAAGCTGTCCATCAGTTGGTCAGGCTTACCATTATCTGCTCCCAACACCAACAGTCCAAAACTCTTTGTACATTAGTTGTACTTTATTACATGTGTAGTAACTTTGCTTATTTACATTAGTACATTAGTTGTACTCTTGTAAAAAATGTGTTGGTTTTATGTAATCAAGAATCAGTATATATATAAACTGATCTTTTACTTTAATTTGATGTTGTAATTTTATTTCAGCAAATGTACTGTAAAAATATATAGTGATTTTTGGTAAAATCAGCTTAGACTGGTTATTGCAAATAGGGGGAGATTGTTAGGCACAAAAAGGCCTCAGTCAAACCTGTTCTGCATCTGAGGGGGAGATTTTCAATCAAACCTGTTGATGCATTTGAAGGTTGAATTTAAGGCCTGTAATATGCCTTATTGAAACCTGAAAATGATTTGCAATATCAGCCAAAGCTGTTTACCCTGTTGCATGTGTTGCAACAAAGGCAGTTTGTCCAAGCTGTTCTGTCTGCTGAACAGGCTGGACATAAACTGTCTACGCTGCTCTACACTGATGAGCAGCTTGGGCAGTTTTCAAGTGGTCCGTTCTTTGTGAACAGAACCTGTTCTTTGTGAACAGGCTAAACACTTTATGAAATATGTTTCCAAGTCCTCATGTATTGTTTTTGGCTAAAAAGATCAGTTTACAAAGTCGAAGACAAAGTGGAAAACAGGACTGCTTAGCCTGCCCAAGCTGTTCTGTAACATGAAGACAAAAGGATATATGAAAAAGGGTGACAGACCTTTTTCTTATATCAAAATTGGCCTTAGCAAAGAAGGAAAGATGTAAAGTTGACATTCCTTATTTAGTTAAAGCTAATGCAACAATAGACAAAAAGAAAAGACAAAAGTTCTTCCCACATGAAGACAAGTCTGCTTTTCAGAATGTGCAGAAAAGTTTATGTTATCTTTTCAACAAGACATCACCTTTTTCCTTTCGTCCAATGAAGAAGCTTCTCTTAGATCTTCTGAGTGAGTATAAAAGGAAACCTCCAAGGACTGAAAGATTAAGCCAAAAAAAAAAAAGCTAAGTGCTGAAGCCAAGAGTGAACGTGCATTCAAGTGTATCTTTCATGCATGCAAGTCTGCTTGGATAAAACATTGCTTTGTGCTTAAGCTGTTCTTATTCAAGCTGTCCTTCTGAGTCTTGTAAACACAGTGAGTGATTCTTAGTGAGTGTATTCATTGTAACTAGTTTATGTATGTCTTAGACTAGTTGACATACTGTTGTATCTGTCATGTCAGCTTGAACCTTTTCGCAGTCAAGCTTGTTTGTAATTAACATTTGTTAATAATACATACAAACATTGAGAAAAAATAGTGTAGTTTTTAAATTGTTGTATTCACCCCCCCCCCCTCTACAGCTTAAGGCTATATACTTGGGAAACCTTTCGGGATCTACACCTTCTCCTTTCTCTCCTTCTTGAATCCGGCCAAGAGCCACAACCCAAGGCCAAGACTTTGAAAATTTTGTTCTTTCAAATATTTCAAGAGTTTTGGTGAAAAGCTTGCAAGGGTTTCAAATTCTTGTCAAAATCAAACTCCTAACACTTCAAAGTAAGTAAATACTAACTTATTTCATCTTATATTTATGTTTATATAAGTCTTGCATAATATATATAATCACCAACAACAACAAGCTGCATAAAAACTCAAGTTTATAAATTTCTAGTTTTGTTTTTTTAAGTTGTTTTCTTCAAATGTTTTTATGAATATATAAACATATCATAAAAGTGTTAATATTATGAAAACAAGTAATATATATATATATATATATATATATATATATATATATATATATATATATATATGTGTGTGTGTGTGTTTTATAACTTTTATACAAGTAGTCTTTGAATAAACAACAAGAATCACTAGTTATTTCAAGTTTATAAACTGCGGAATTTCGGTAGAAAATTTATATCGACTTTGAAAAATCATAACTAATTCATAACTTAACGAAATGAGTTGATTCTTGTCTCAAAAGTTAAATCTATGTCTTAACTATAGATCTGGAAGTTTTCATAATTTATTTTGAAGTTTAAGACCTCCAGAAATTATATGGGAAACCGAAAGTTTGACAGCTCAAAAATGGCCAACATAGGGTTTTTAACGAGCTTTTTCACCAACCTAAACATCTCGAAAAATGGCCGTTCTTGATTCCAAAAATCCTTTGTATATAGTAGTTTAATGTCCTAGAAAACCAAAGCCTAAAACGTTTTGGAGTTTGGCCAAAAACAGCCTCAAAATAGGCCGAAAAACCTCCGAAAAAGCAGAAGAATTATATATATATATATATATATATATATATATATATATATATATATATATATATATATATATATATATATATATATATATATATATATATATCTATATATATAGTCAGGTTCAAAAAAGTACCTCTCGAAATCAAGTGCACCCGAAGGTACCAACCTTAAAAAACTTTTTTTAAATTTTTTTTCTAATAACCATGTTTAATTTAATGTTATACACATGATATATGAATTTCACATACACTCACACATTCTGTGTCCTTAAAAATTATGTGAATGCTCAATGCATATTTATGTGAATGGTCATTTCACACAATGTGAATGGTGTGAATGACCATTCACATGATCTTTTTTTATGATTCACAAGATTTATGATGTTGCTTCTTTTGAAAAAAAGTCTTATAATATTGTCTTATACATGTCTATTCAAAAAAAATATATGTGAATGATCATTCACATTAGGGTACGCTGGAATCTTATAGGTACGCTGATGAACCTGATTCTATATATATATGTGTGTATAACTTGACGTTTTAAGCGGGTTTTATTTATAAACTTGTAATGTTGGGTGATTTAAGACATAAAAATCTATAAATATATATATATTATCATATATTAGAGATATTAAGTCCCTATTATCATTTAGGGCTCGATTAAACTCACCCAACGCATCATCCATCCATTTACGTTAAATAGCTTTTTACGCTCGTTTTTGCCATCGCAATCTCGGTGAGTCCTCATAGCCCCTATTTTCACACTGTTATGTTTTGGGGATGAAATACATGCTTCGTTTTCATATGGACACAGAAACAACTTCATTTTTATTATGTATTACACATGTGGTTCCATCAGCCCTTAAATCATGAACCGTTAATTGCATTTATTTGTAAGCACGAATATATTGTTGATAGATCTATCGGGAGTCATGTCCACCATTCGGGTTAGTTCGGGTCGGCTAATAGCGAGTGCATATATATTCAACACACGGTATTACAGTCGGGGATACTGCACAGGGCAAACTCATTTTAATTAAGCTTCGGTTGCATGATGGTTTATATGTAATACATAACATGGAATTTATGATTTTATAAATTCAATCTCTATTATTGTTGTCCATACAAGTCAGATTTACGTGTAAACCTATGAGCTCACCAACAATTTTTGTTGACGTATTTTAGCATGTATTTTCAGGAAATTAAGGCAAGTTCATCACATCGGAAGTATTTTCAAGCTTCCGCACTTAAGGAGTCGCACTCATTTTCAAACCGTCGGAGATTTAATTGCATTATTTTGGATAATTTAATTATGTATTTAAATCTCTGTATCTTGCGAACTACTCTTTATCATTTTCGGGTTATGTAAAACATTTCTATCTTTTAAAGTTATATCGATGTATTTTTTAAAACGTCCATATAGTGGTCGTTCATTATGATTATGGTTACGCTTCCGCGACGTCACGCTTCGTTGCCAACCGGGGTAACGGGGTGTGACATCATTACCCTCTGGTAGGACAAGTACTGGTGCTTCACTCAAAATCTTCTTCAAAACTTCAAAGGCCTCCCGTTGTTCACTCTCCCACACAAATGGTGCATTCTTTTTAGTTAGTGCAGTCAAAGGAACTGCAATCTTCGAGAAATCTTTAACAAATCTTCTATAATACCTCGCCAATCCAAGAAAACTTCTTATCTCAGTAGCAGATCGAGGCGGCTCCCGTTTCTTTATGGCTTCTACCTTAGCTGGATCTACAGAAATCCCAGATCCCGAAATCACATGCCCTAAAAATTGTATCTGTTTCAGCCAAAACTCACATTTTGAAAATTTGGCGTACAACATTTCCTTTCTTAGCAGCTCCAACTCCCTTAGATGGACAGCATGTTCGGCCTCATTCTTAGAGTAAACCAGAATGTCATCAATAAACACGATCACCGACTTGTCTAACATCGGTCTACATACTCTGTTCATGAGATCCATAAAGACAGTCGGGGCGTTGGTTAATCCGAATAGCATAACCAGAAACTCGTAATGCCCATACCGAGTCCTGAACGCCGTCTTTGGTACATCATCCTCTCTAACCTTCAACTGATGGTATCCCGATCGCAAGTCAATCATAGAAAAGAGACTTGCCCAATGTAACTGATCGAACAAGTCATCGATTCTCAGCAGTGAATACTTATTCCTTATGGTCAACTTATTCAGCTCATGTTAATCAATACACATCCTCACTAAGCCATCTTTCTTTTTCACAAATAGAATTGGCTCTCCCCATGGCGATGAACTTGTCCGAATGAAGCCCTTATCCAATAACTCCTGGAGTTCTTTCATCATCTCTAGCATTTCGGTAAGAGCAAGGCGATACGGAGAACGAGCTACCAGTGTAGCTCCAGGGATCAAATCAATTCGGAACTCCACTTGTCTCTCAGGCGGTACACCATACAAGTCCTCCGGAAACAAATCCGGGAATTGTGATACAACAGGCACATCGGCCACAGTTCTCTTCTCGGCCTTGGCTTCTATAGCATATGCCAAATAGGACTCGCAACCCTTACCAACGAGCTATCAGTCATTAACAAACAGAGATCCCCACTTCTCCTATCCCCGTATATGCAAATTTCTCGCCTCTCCGGTGTGGTTATCTTTATCATTCGTTTCTTACAGACTATATGAGCTTCATTTTCGATCAACCAATCCATCCTGACAATAACGTCAAACTTACTGAATTCTATCGGAATCAAGTCCAAATTGAAGACTACCTCTTCAATCACTAAAGTGCAGTTACGGTATACATGACCTACTTGTCAAGTATAGCAGATAACTTAGACAATGTCATAGAAAGTTGTTGAGCAAACATAGTAGACACAAATGATCTATTGGCACCCGAATCAAAAAGCACTCGTGCAGGCATGGAATTTACAATAAATGTACTCGTAACCACCTCCGAGTTTTCCTTGGCCTCCTCCACGGTTATTTGAAATGCACGAGTCGGTGCCCTTTGTGGCTGATTCTGGTGGTTGACTGAACCACCACTAGATCCCTCAGATGATCGAGTTGACGATGGAGCAGCAGCTGGAGCATTCTTTCTACAGTTTCTACTATAATTCCCCCATACACCACACTTATGGCAGGCATCAGCTTTTCATGGGCACTCACTCTGAAAATGGCCCAACTCTCCGCAACAAATACAAGCGCGCCCATTTACACACTTGCCGAAATGCTCCAGATGACACTTATTACAATATTGAGGCTCGGTGTTGATGAAGTAGGCACGAGCCCAATTAGAAAACCAGATGGTCGACGATACGATTGTTGCAGTGAATACTGCGGCGAACAGGATGAACCAGAATATCCCCCTTCACGTTGGCGCTTCGGCGGTGACGACTGTGTTGGATTAGCGGAAACGACAGTAGACCCAACCGTGTACCCAGACATAATCAGAATCTGTTCCACATTCCTGGAAGCTTCCTATAAACTAGTGAATGTGGGGTAACGAACGTTACTCATTACTCTTTGGATTTCCAGGTCAAGACCAGCCTCAAACCTGGTTACTTTCTTCTCTATAGTATCCACCTGATGTGGCGCAAACAAACTTAACCTTGTGAATTCTACAGCATATTGGGGCACAGACTTAGTCCCCTGCATCAACGTCATGAACTTAGCTTCCAACCTTCGGTGCTCATCAGCCAAGCAGAATTGCCGAGTGAATATATCAGTGAACTCAGGCCAAGTCATAACAGAAACCTTCTCTAGAGTCAGCGCATTCACCATTGAATTCCACCACATGACTGCATCTTTGGTGAACATAGCAGTAGCAAACCTAACCATGTCCTTCTCAGCACAATCGCTGATTCGGAATGTTCGTTCGGTTGTTGTTATCCATTCTAGAGCGGCAACAACATCACCTAATCCATTAAACTCCACGTCCCCATTTCCCTTGAAGTCCTTAAACCGACAACCTTAGAGCTTGTTAAATGACCCAATGTTGTCATCTTGTTCATCATTATTACCCTATTTTTCCTTGTTCTTTCTCTTATCCTCTCTTCTCTTGACTTTGGCCTCATCTCGAGCCCGAAATTGTTCTTGTATCATTTGTAATTTTGCTCCGCCATCATAGCTAGCATCATCTCCCTTACTTCTTACGTGTCATTCCTTCACCAGACATGTTTTGAAAGTTGAAACATATAACTTATTTAGTAAACACGTCATTTATTTAAAGACACCACCCACTGTCCCGTATGAAAGTCAATTTCCTATTATTACTAAATCATAACCTATGTTAGTTCACATCCTTACTTAATATCACTACATATCATCACATAATGTTTGAGACGAAGACCTCACGGACACTTGAATCTATAACTACTGCTCTGATACCATATGTTGTGACACCCTTGCCACAATAACCACCATTTCAATACACCCAGGATTAAACACAACACATTAACATACAAGAATGATCTGAATACTTAATACAATGCGGAAGCAATAAAGTACATAAATAAAATACAAGTATTAGACACCCTACGGTGCTACAAGGTTCCAGACTAAGTCTACATACTCAATACATTCTTACAACATCCCAAAATATTACAACGTTGGTCCCATAATTCAGTTACTGATTGAGTGGTAGCAAATCTTCCAAACCTTCACAAACGACCTAATTCAGTTACTGATTGAGTGGTAGCAAATCTTCCAAACCTTCACAAACGACCTAACTAGCAAATCTTCCAAAACTTCCAAACCTTCCATCGTGGATGCTACACCTGCCATCAGGGATGCTACACCTACCCAAAAGGACCTCAGGACCTCGGAGGGATCAGCTCGGGGATGCTACACCTGCCATTGCACGGAATTGAACATTCAAGTGAGGCAGACATTACCATCGGGGATGCTACACCTGCCCATCAGGACCTCGGAAGGATCAGCTCCAGGTCATATAGCCTCAGTAGCATCGAATTGCCAATCATGGCTCGTAAGCCAAACAGAAGATGCACAACAAGAAACGTACAAGCAACAATGTGCATCAATATTTACGCAACTCATTAGATTGTCAAATGAAAGTGAAACAACAGGCCTCAATGAACACAACTGACAATAAATAAATGCAGACATATATAATCCTACGTACTCATACTGGGTGTGTTTAATTGACCGTCAATTTATATTATTTCTCCTCGGGATTTCAACCGGAATCACAAAGTACCCCACTGTGGGTTAAACAACACCACAAGGGACCTGTTAAGCCAGTGTAGCAAAACATCACTGTCAATATCTGATTATTTCATGAAAACTTAATTTTATAAATTACAAAAGTTGACCCGAAATTCGGATCTCACTCGAATTCGGACCCCACCCGAATTCAGATGATCCGAAGTCTATCCTTAGAATTTTTCTTTGTACTGTTCATCCGAAATTCGGATGCCATACTCATCTGAAATTTGTGTTTAACTTATAACTTTATAAGTCTTTCCATCCGAGATTCACTTCATCTGAAATTCGGATGATCCGAGAAGTGTTCTTCTGATCCGAAATTCATATTTGTGCAGTTTTAATATTTTCCAGATTTGGTTCAATCATTTTTATACTTATCCAATATATGAAACAATTAATACCAACAAAAATATACTCATTTTCAACATTTTTAACATCGATTATATCCTATTTTGTACCAAATCAGTCCCTATTTTTCCATTTTTAAGCAACCCGTCGAACACACACTAAAACACATAGACAATTTCAGAAATCATACTTATAGGTTGAATCAGAAGCTGAATTATTAGCATACAACTTCCCTAGTACTCTATTCAAACTAATCCAAAAGAACATACAACATGCATTAACATCCTAAATTAGAATCTCTGATTCGGTGTTCATCAAAACCGAACCATAAACCTTCAAAAATTAAAATGTTAAGAACTCTATACCTTGAATGGTTGTTTGCAGTGTTAATAGTTCCTCAATGGCAGCTTAATTCCAGATTTTCAGCTCAAATTTCACGATTTTTATGTTCTTGATTTCTTTGAAGTAGAGAGAATCACATTCTTTTGAGAGAGAGAGAGAGAGAGAGTAATGGTTAATATGAAAGACTTTTGAGTCTTTTGTACTCAACTTTCGGCTATTAGCACATTTAGCCCATCCACTTATCTGATTTCATTAAATGAAGATTTCCATCTTCATTTTATAATCACTAACACTTTATAATTTATCGTACTTAAATAATAAATTGAATTTTGCAAATTTCTAAATTACTCAACATAGCAACCAACTTTTAAATTCTCCAAATACGTACTTATCATACATAATCCAACTCAATTATATTAAATCACAAATTTCAAACTAATTAACCTCAATTACAACAATTAAATTTTTAGGATGTTACAAAAAGACATAGGAATGAAGCATGTAAGAGACTATACTAGGGGTATTAAGGGTATTACATATATATAGTATTTTTTAACTATAATCTAATTTCGGGTACGGGTTTAGGAACGGGTATGGGTGCCAAGGAGTAATCTCAATCCCGTCTCCGTCCCCGATATCAGGTCAACTCGGGGTTTGGTTATCGGGTTTCCAGCGGGTATGAGTTTCTTTTTACCATCTATAGATATTGTGAGGATTATAAAATATATGTAGACAATATGTAGAATAGATCAAGGAGTAAAAGTATCAATGTTAGAATATGCATGCTAGTTTAGTGATATAAAAGGAAATTTCAAAGTCAAATTTCCTAACTTTTGATATTCTAAAGTGTGTTCTTAATGTGTAAGTGTAAGAAGAATCATTCAATAAGTAAGGTTATTCAATCTTAATATGTTAAATTCAAGATGGTAGGAAATCAATTGAAAGGGTTCAAAAACGGATGAAATCGTGAAGAACAAGTTAAAGTGTACAACTGTCAATTTCAAAATATCTCTGAAAATTTATTTCAAGTTCGTTTAATAGGAATTTTGGATATTATTGGAAGAATCATTCAAGAAATTTATTGTAAATATGTTAAGTCGTAATTCATCATAACCAGTGAATACTCTTAGTTAACTTTTTGGTATTTGTTATTAAGATCAAAGTATTGGATCTTTTAGTTGCTTGGAGTTAGAGGCTCAAAATTTTCAACGAGTCTAAGGGTTTATATGTTGGATCATTATGAAAATCTAACCCCAACTTAAAACGCACAAAAAGTAATTTGATCGTGAAATTGCTGGTATGTTCTTCATTTTCGAAACAAAGCAGAATGTTTTAAAAGTGCATTACTGATTTTGTGTTTGTCCAAATGTTGTGATTACATACTTGCGTAGTATTGCACTCCTTAACCTTAACTACCAAACAATAGACTAAACCTTTCATACAAAATTTTAACATATTTACAAAATAAATGAATTTAAATTACATGTTTAGGCTAAATTAAGCTATTCCAAATTAAGGGATGCTACATCATATGTTCTAAAAAAGCACTAAGACTTGCTATAGAGAAAATTGCTACTACTAAAGAAAGAAGTCTCTACAAGAAAATTTCTGAGGATGTTATCAATGTGACTTATCTAATGTTAATGACAATGTCGTCTAAGCTGCAGACTAACCTTATGGATATCCGAACTTATGAGATGTATCAAAACATAAAGATATGTTCGAGACTCAGACTAAGATTGAGAGGTACAATATCACTCATATTTAGAACTCCTGTAGGATGGTAAAAGGAACACTTGCTTGAATGCATGTGCTGAAGATGAAAGTAAATATGGATCATCTTAGAAGACTTGTGTATTTCGTAAGCCAGGAAATAACCACTCATATGATCCTCAACTCGTTGTCTAAGGATTATAAGAAGTTTGTAACTAATTAGTGAGCTGCATCAAATGCTCCAGATTGTTGAGGATAGCATAGGTTCGAAGTCTGCTAATAAGCCCAAATATGTGTTGATTATAAGGGAGGGTAGAGTCAAGAAGAAAGGAAAAGGAAATGGGCGGATAGGAAAGACTGTTTCCAAACCGGAGGCCAATTCTAGTATCAACCAAATCCCAAAACCAAAGAAACAAAGCCAAGGACGAAAAATGTTTTGAGTGCCAGGAAGTAAGACACTGGAAATGGGATTGTCCGAAATACTTGGAAAAGGTCAAGGCTAGCCAAATCGGGACTTCAGGTATCTGAATTATTTCACTTCTATTTGTTCTCGGATATGTGATAACGAAGGTACTAAGCCTTTTCATGCAAAATGTTTGCCGGGTAGAAGAAGTGAGGAGAGATGACAGGAGTAGTGAGAGCAAAGAGATAACTCAGAGACTGCTCGTTGGATATTCCTATTTTATTTATGTCGTCAGTATCATGCTGAAATATTTTATTTACAGTTGTTTTTTTTTAGTTTGAACATTTTGTTTATAAAATAATTGCATTTTTAAAGTTTTAAGTAAAATCTTCTTTTCTAATTGTAATGCCATGATAACAAACTATCGATCTAGGGAATAGAGATTGATCACTTAGTAGTTAAATTATAATTCAAATAAAAGTGTTAAAGACATTGTTGTGTAATATTGTTAAAAATTGTTGAAATTGTTAAATGAGGTTTCATCTAACTTATTCATTCTTGAACCTATATGTCAAAAAGAAACTACTATGTAATGTAAACAATAAAATGCCGAATCAAATATAAGTAGTTACATAAAGACTAATTCATCTAATTTATCAAAAAATAAATGTTTGGATATGATATATCCATATTATTTACCCAAAAAGGAATTACATTTTATAACTCAACAAAGAAATTGTAAATACAATTTGGTTGTTTTATAATAATAAAATTACATATGAATATGTATACAACATTTAATACATGGTTAGTCAAATAACATTTCTAACTTCTTAAACACTTGTTAAGAAATATTCACTTAGGCGAAACACCATAAAATGTTGTAGATAACCAAGATCTGACAAATGGTTAGAGATACATATCATTAAATTTTGAACATAGGGTTACTAAAGTAACGATATGGGAAACAAATGTTGTTTATCTCTATCATGTAATAAACATCTAAATAAATCACTAGTAACAATTAATTATAGCTACAAGAACTTTTTAAATTTTAATCCTAGTATCTTTATGAGTTTTTTTACCGGTTCATCTAAAGATTAATAAATATAAACTAATTAAGATTCGATTTGAATAATGTCTTAAAGATTTGTAATGAAGAACTAGTGAAGTTTGTTTTATTAAGATATAGGGTAGTATAGTTAAAGCAGTTCACTAATGAACGTTCCCAAAAAAATCATATCAAAAATTGGAATTTAAAGAGATCATGTTACCGTCGCATTTGAAAAAAGAAAATATGCATTAAATTGTGGAAACCATGTTGTGTTTACTGAGATAATAGAGCTGAACATGATATATCTAATGTTGTTCTCTTTTTTCATGTTTTAGAAACCCATGAATGATTCAGATGTATTCTAGATCGACCAATAGCTGCTTGTTGTTGTGGGAACCATAACGATACAAAAAGATATTCATAGGGATGAATATGGCAAAGGTTAGACCAAATTTATAGGCATTTGTTACGAACACATATTGGATACACCCACATTAAGACCAATTTATAGATCAAAGTCATGAGTCGTCTTATTAATGTAATCCTTAGTACCTAAAATATACATGTATTTCAGTGTGGAGACCACTATACACTTGATCAAACGTAACATCCTTCGAAACTGGACGATCATCATAGTTCGAGGTCGGATCCGGTGGGAGCCATTACGGGAGGCCTACATAGTAAAGATGGAATTTGTGGCTCCGTTATCTAAGAAGAGATATTTCTGGGGTCCTCGTTGATCGATAGTGAGGGAAAACCATAATCATGCTCAAATAGAGGCAACGACCTCTTTAAGGTGCATGTTGTGGGATAGTAATATCATCTTACATAAGTAGGAGTATATTATTATACTTGTGTCTCAACATGACATCACTACTACACATGGCTACCGTCATAACGCATTGGATGATCACACCGATGAGCACATATAAGCAGAATAAATTGAATGAACAAATAAATAACGTTAAACATTATTAGATATCAATATAAAAGTGAATTTAATTATTAGATAATTATTTGTCTGAAAGTCAAACCATAGGGGTTTAATTGCAACATATAATTTCTAAAGGGTTTAATTGTTTTGGAAGATAATTAAATAATTATCTAGCTATTTAATTATTTTTGGATGATAATTGAGATGCATTTATTTGAATTATATATTATCTATGATTATGGATAATTAAAGGA
Organism: Centrapalus pauciflorus; assembly: GCA_020465985.1. Lineage (NCBI taxonomy): Eukaryota > Viridiplantae > Streptophyta > Magnoliopsida > Asterales > Asteraceae > Centrapalus > Centrapalus pauciflorus. Next base: position 72,083 of record JAANYP010001229.1, on the reverse strand, counting down.
TAATATTGTGCATAAAACAAATGAATAATAAATCTATAATGATAAAATTGGCTCCTCCCCCCCTCTTTGGGTATCCACGGTCGAAACTACAACACACATAAGTGTGTGCTTTTGTCACTCTTTTGTTCTTCGTTTGATTTTAGTGGCGAACGCTCGATCATGGGATCATCAGGAATATCGACAACATCTGATTCATGTGTATTTGTGATCAACAAGAAAGGTACAATTCTTTTTATACATTTACTTCTTATTGATGTGATCTTGTCAAGTTTGTTTTATTATTCCATTGTGCTTAAAATTGTTTTTGAAATCCAACAAATTTTAATAGAATTTATTTTACATACTTGGGAGCTCATGGATCTTTCTAGGGAATGGAAACCACTGAGTTACTGATGAATCTTTAAAAGAAAGGTGAAAGATGATGTTTTGATTAATAAGATTTAATACAAATTAGGGATCAAATGTTACAGACTAAAAGAAGATATGGATAACTTTGATACATATTCCTAAGTGATGTGAATAGCATCTATAAATTTGGTGTTTGCTATTGTAGCAATAATAAATCTCAAGCTACACCAAATGGATATTAAGATTGCTTTTCTATTCGATGATTTTGAAGAGGATATTAATATGGGGAAACCTTAGGGTTTTTAGGATCCTAGGTACAAGAATAAAATTTGTAAGCTTGTTAAGTCATTATATAGCTTAAAACAAGCTCCCACACAATGACATCAGATATTTGATCACGTCATGCTAGGGTATAAGTTCAAACTAATTGAATGCGATAATGTTTGTACATGAAAGATACAATACATGGGGTGTGTAATTCTTTGTTTATACGTGGACGATATTCTTATTGTTGGTAGTAATGAAAGAATGATCGATTCAACAAAAGAGACGTTAAAAGCATGATTTGACATGAAAGAAATGAGGCTAGCAGATGTGATTTTGATGTCAAGATTACACAAACCCAAGATTGTCTTAAGTTAATGCCACTATGTGGATAAGATTCTTGAGAAAGTTATCAAGAATGATTCTAGTATAGCTAGAACTTCAATTAACACTAGTCATCACATCCCAAAGAAATAAAGGTGAAAGTATCAATGTCACTATGTGGATAAGATTCTTCAAATTGAGCTTTGGAGTGAAGGAAGTCAAGCAAGGGATAAAAATTTGAAACAGAAAGTGCAAACCTGCTAGTGACTCGGCGAGTCGCTTCTATGACTCGTCGAGTCAGAATTCTCTGGAATGGGAAATTATTACAGACTTATTTGACTCGTCGAGTTGCTTGTGACAATAGTATAACCTTGTAAAGTCATTATATGCTTATATAACACATAAATTAACATCAAATACTACCTAAAAGCTTATAAAAACAATCGAAAAGTGGAACTGTGTTGATAGATTTCGGAAACTTAAACCGAAAGCACTTAAACACTCTAATTGATTTCCAAACCTTATATTATGATACAATAAACTTATAAATAACTTGAATATGAATGTTTGATATGTTTGGACCTAAACGGAGTGTCAATTGTCGTATTGGGACGCTAAGGGTGGAGATCAAGTTAAGAAGCTTTTGGCGGCTATTGCTACTTAAAGACTAGTCTTAGCCTACTTGTTGTGATTTTTAGTATTGATGTGTGTGATGCATACAAATTTACATGTATATCTTCACTATGACATTGTGCATATATCTTATGGCATCATGTGATGCATTTCATCATCTTGCACTTAGTTGTAAAATAGTGGACATATGGTCATGGTGTCTTGATCTTGATTGTCATCATTTATACATGTTGAACTTCATGACATACTTGATTACTCATTTGACCTATCACGACCGTCCTAAAAATGAAGACGGTAAGAACCAATAAAATGAGACACGTCATCAATATTAATCCACATTATCAAGGGTACATCAGACAATTATATATTTAAATTAAATTATAAAATAAAAAAAAAAGAATTTATTCACTCTTCTCAATTTCCATAATTACATCCTTAAATCTCTCTCTCTCTCTCTCTCTCTCTCTCTCTCTCTCTCTCTCTCTCTCCACCATAATATTCACATTCCAAAACAAAATCTTTCTCTCTCTCTTTCCCATGGTGCAACACACACCACCATCTTCTAGCGGTCTTCCACCACCTTCACGCTGTCGCCGTCACCGACACTATGATATCACCAACGTCTGTGAACCCGCTGGCTTCGTGAATCGTGTACCACCGCCGCTGTGAATCACTTGCTTGAATCGTGAACAATCACTCGTCTCCTCCTCACTTGCTTGAACTGTGAACCGTTGTGAACAACTCAAAGTCCAAACCATCCGCCTTCGTGAATCACGATAGCGTCGTGAATCATTGTAGGTGTTATGAATCACAGTGAGCCGTCGAACTGATTCAAAATAAGTGATGTCGAAATAGGTGTTGTGAGCCATAAGTTGTCTCGTCGAAATTGGTGGTCTCATGAATCACGATGACATTGTGAATCATTGTAGATGTTGTGAATCACGATGGTGCCAACGAAATCGGTGTTGTCTGATTCACATTTAAAAATCAATATAATTAATTTGAAATTTATGGTGCACAGTGACCAAAATGCCCTTTTATTATATTCCACCTCATATAATATTCAACATAATTACAATTATGTCACATTGCTTCTTATTGGTTGTTTCACAAAGTAAAGTAATTCTATTGGTTCATACCGTCCTTATTTTAAGCACGGTCCTCATTTTATCCTCACCATATATATATATATAGATTGAGGTTCTATGGGGCACCACGATGCATTGTGAACCGGGGGAACCAAAAATGCACAATATATTAAATAAGGATGTAATAAGGGCATAATTGGAAGTTTAAAAATTTTTTAGTTAGATTAAGATATTTAAAGTATTCTATATTCAAATAACTGGATATATTATGGTAATTGCTAAAATTGTGGAGTTTTTAGTTAGGATCGATTGCATTTGTTTTGACTTTCTATCCATGCATGTCTTCATATGGTCATTTACGTTCATTTAAAGAATTATTTAGGGTCATTTAAAATATTTAAAATATTTCTTATTGAAATAACCGAATATATATATATATATATATATATATATATATATATATATATATATATATATATATATATATATATATATATGGTAATTGCTTAAAATGTGGAGCCTTTAGTTAGGATAGATTGCATTTTTGTTGACTTTCTATTCAAACATGGATGCATACGTTTTTCTACATGCACAATTAAAAAAAATGAAATCCTACACATAATCTACATGCATTATGCATCCCCAACCTAGGATTAGCTAAAAACCTTCGAGTTAAAACCTTCACAAATATGCATTTGTGAACTACAAACAACGTATGGCCGCTAAGTCCTGAACTCGATGCTCAATGAACTTCAAAGGAGACGCATACCGTAGCTTCATAAAAACATGCATCATTCGAATAGGTTAGTCAACTTACTAATGAAGACAAACATAACTAGGGCATAAAAAACCTCCAATTATGAAATACAGAATCACATTGTAAAACAAACACTTCTATGAACATGAAATATGCGACATTCATTTCCATTTACCAAGATAATCGAAGTAGCAAAGGAGAAAAAAAAAGTGCTCGGACCTATGCAGCGGCTTTCCCCCTTTTCTTCGAAAACCCTTGAATCGTATGCATTTTATTTGTGTACTTGAAGAACAAAACTTAATCAACTTGATTATGCACGAGCGATTCTCGGGATATAGATGGATTGTGGGATATTGAGCAAAATCCGGAGCAGAGAGCAAGTATGGAAAATGGCTAAAATCGCGGGACTTATGTGGGGGAGAGAAGAATATTTTCTGAATTCAAGCATCTTTCGATTTTGCCCTTCCTCACGCCAGAAGTTATGCACCCGTGCACCCATTTTCAAGTTAATTACCCTTTTGCCACTACAATCTGAACCATTAAAATACAAGATCTAACGGTGCATACAGGTTCCCAAAGTGTACAATGCATACAGGTGCCCCATAAAACCTGACCCTATATATATGTGTATATATATATATATATCAATCTAGTAACTCACTAAGCAAATCAAATTTGCTTACCCCTCATTTCCCACAAATTTCAGGTACAACTATCCAATGTAAAGAACGTACTAAGCCAAGTATTTTGGCTCGTGGGTTCGAATCCCTTGAAGCGGAACTTGTTGTTTCGGCAATCATGAAGAGAAATTGGTAATGGGTAGTTGACTTCCTTTGATTAATATATTAGCACTAAGGTTAGAAATATTTTCACAAGATGCTTGAAATGATTATTTCAATGACATATTGTTATTGGAATTTTATTTGAAAATTTGAGATTTGCTATGGTATTATGAACACCATTAGTATAAAACAATGATGATTAAGTATTAATTACTACTTATGTTGTATGAGTGTTTCATCTTGTCCCTTTTTTTATATTGTTTAACTATTTCGTGTTAAATGATTTTAAAGTTATACTATTAAAGTCAACATACCTTTTTATTTTACGAATTTGGTTTTTCTCATTTTTTTTAAAATTATTATAACCCATAGGATTTTTTTATTAATCTTACATCCCTCTACTGCACATGGGACGGTGGTATCAAGTTGATAAAATAAAGGTATGATAGGTTTAATGACACGTAAACAAACATAATATAAAGAGTAAATTACAAAAATATCCATGTGCTTTGGTCAAAATTATGGATTTAGCCCTGGTCTTTAAAAATTACATAAATGGTCCTTAAAAACACTATTTACTTGCAAAAATAGTCCCCCTTTCTCTTAACTTTTTTTAAATGATTGAATTGCCCGTTTCTCAATAACAAATTTGGTCCCTCAACTATGTATTTTATTTTCAGTTTTAGTCCTTATCATAAATTTCTACTTTTTGTTTAAATATTAAATGTTAACTTAAAATTATCATTTTTATTATTTATTTTGTAAAATATATTTATTTTATTATTAAATTTATCATTATTTTTACCTTTATATTTATTTAATTTACGTCACTTTTATATATCCAATTTATTAATTAAAGTTTTATTTATCTTACGTTTATTTGTAAAAATATTTACACATTTTTATCTTTTATATGTTTGCATCTAAATATAGAATTATCTTAACATTTTTTTATTTAATTAAAATTTTTATGACAAAATAATAAAATAGGGGACAGTTTAATTTAACTATTTTGTTACGTATAGTAGCGCTCAACCTATCGTTTATTCTAATTATTTTGGGGTTTTTTCATTTTCATTTAAATATTTTTATTGTAAAACATTTTACTGATTTATTCGTATTATTATGATTATTTTGTTACATTAATATGATTCTATTTTTATTCTGATTATTTTATTACATTGATATGTTTGATTTAATTATGAAATATACAAACCAAAATGTATCTAACTAAACAAAAAGTATACAATCCAAAATGTATACATCTCGCTAAATCAAAACATATAAATGTTTATGTTAAGTTTATATATTTTACTTAAAAATTACAGGTAATTTGACATGTATTAACGTTACAAAATATTTAAGATAAAAATGAATCACATGTTAAATTTATATATTTATTATTGAAAATTAAGTCGAAATGTACTAACGTAACAAAATATTTAACTAAAAAGAATAAACGTTAACTTTATATTATTTTTATTAGAAATTATAATTAAATCAAAATGTAGTCAGTAACGAAATAGTTACAACAAAATGAATAAAACACTAAAAATACTAAATTTCAAGTTAACGTATTAAAATAACAATATATTAAAATGAAAATGAAAAAAATATTGAATTTGAATACAAACATATTTTCTAAATGACTTTTTCTAAATGACGATTTTGCCCTTACTCTCAAAATGAATTTTGGTCCTTATACTATATACTTAGTTTTAGTTTTAGTCACTTTTATAATTTTTTGTTTTTGTTTTTGAAATTTAAATGCTAATTTAATAAAATATGATTTAATTATCTTATTTAATTTATTATTTTTATTCTATTTTATATATTCAATTTATTCATTTACATTTCATTTGTAAAATATTTATACGTTTTTATATTTATATATGTTACCAACAAACTATTTCATTACGTTAACATGTTTCAGTTTTATTATAAATTTAGGAAAATATATATAAATCGTAGGTTTTATTTGTTTTGATTAAAATATTTTTTACGTTAAAAACATTTCGATTTAAATTTAGTCTTTTTTTGTTTTTAAATTACATATTTTTCTACATTCATCCGTTTCAATTAAACTTAGTATTTTGTTTGTTCTATTCTAATTATTTTGTTGTATTAATACATTTTGATTTAATTATAAATTTTAATAAAACTCTATCGACTTGACATTTTATTCGTTTTGATTTAAATATATTTTAGTGTTAATACATTTCAATTAATTATACTTCCAAATATAATAGATAAACCTAGCATTTTATTTGTTTTTTTTTTGCTTAAATATTATGTCACGTTAATACCTATCGATTTAATTATCACTTGTGAAATATAGTTTCCTATCAATCAAACAACAATATCAAATTATCAAGAACAATAAATGGAATTAAAACTAACCAAATGATTATATTGAATGTTGACCGATTCGGTTACAGAGAGAATAATATCTTCTTCAACAGTGGCCTTTTTCTCTGAATTCTATGCGTGGAAATAACTGTCAGATCTATTACAATAGAAAGTCAAAGATACTATATATATACATTTTTAACAACTATCAAGGAAATACAAAATAGCCCCTAGACTTTGTTTCCATCAATTAAAACATAACCTAACATTCTCCCCCTTTGATGGAAAGAGCAAAGTCTTTAAATCGAAAAGCCCAGCTTTTGTTCAAATCTTCTAACACTTTTACGATCTAAAATCCTCCATTCAATCTTTGAAATAAACTCAACGATGAGTCTTCGGTCGTTTACAGATAAAGCTCCTTTCTTCGTCTTTCTTTTCTGATCTGCTGCAAGCTTTCCTTTCAAACCACTCAACACTTTATTCAGAGTTCCATCTGAAAACTTGTTCAGCTCTACACTTCTCATTGCTCTTAATTTCTTATTTCTATCTTTGTACATGACTGCTAAGTGCTTCACCATGATCACTTGAAATTCTTTCAGCTCACCAGCAAACTTGATTTCTCTGTGAGGTGCTGTCATGTTGATTTTCCTCATACCCCGTTCAACCCCTATCTGTAGATCTTGCACTGACATCAATACCAATTTGGTATGCATGAAGTGAAACAGTGTCTTAAGTGCAAATCTGCAGTGTTCATTTCGTTTGTTTCTGCACAACTCATCAAAAAGATCTTCAATGTCTACCAAGTGCATGTTGAACATATCAGCTTCTGTGAACACATAGATATTTCCATCTGATCTAGTGACAGTGAACTATGGATAGAAAATCTTGACAAATCTTTCCTTTTCTATCTTTACCAGATCGACTATTCTGAACTCACTCTTGACCTTCTCAACTTCTTGTGTTTTATTTCTCAGAAAGCTGGCATAATTGTCCAGATTCGGCATGTTTGGCTCTAGCACTCTAAATAACTTGAGAAACGAACACGGAGCTTGTTTCTTGCAAAAGATTCGTTTTTCCAGAATATCTTCAATGTACGACATCTTGTTCCTTTTTCTAATAAACTCTGCCGATCTATTCTCTGGAAGCTCAAGTTTCTTTACTTTCTTTTTGCTGATCTCATCCTTATTCAATAATGTCAGCATGTCTTGTATTTCCCTCTGAACTACTTGTTGAGCTTCAAATCTGAGTCTGTGTTGTTTCTTAGACTCGTCAGCAAGCACAAATTCTTTGAAGAATCTATCCATCACCTCAACCTCATTCAGTACAACTTTTTCTTGTGCAACAACACTTTCAACTGGAAACTCTTCAAATTCCTCCTTAACTTGAATAACCACCTCAGGCTTTTCAACTGTTGGTGTCGATTCAGTATCCTTTAAAATCTCCTCAACTAACCCTTGCTCCTCTTCAATCCTTTCAGCTCTGAAATCAATATCAGTCAAGGCAATTACATCATCATCTTCCAACACTTCAATGTACTCCTCCCTCTCTTCTCCTATTCCTTGAATACTTAGCTCATGACTCTTATCTTGAACGTCTTCATCTGAATCAATATATTCTACAAAATGATAAATATCAGACTGAATGTTCAAAGGAACTGGAACATCTTCATGAAGAATCAATCCCAGCTCTCTTTGTTCACCAGCCGATTCTTTTGAGCCCCCAGCCTCTCTCTCTTGAACTTCCGTCTCTTTTTCTGGGTATGTAATCATCAATACCCCAGATGTTGATTCATCAAGCTTTCTCCTCTTCTCCCCCTCATGAGGAGCATCATCGGAGTCCTCATCATGCTCATCATGTTTCCTCTTGGATGAGGAAGCTTGAGCCTTACAAGTCTATTCTACCGCAGCCACCCTCTCTGATAAATTTCCCAACACTGTTATCACAGTACTTTCCAGGCTTATCATGCGTTTTCTCGTTTCATCAAACTGTTCGAACACAAAATCTTTCAATTCTTCTTTCAATTCTTCAATTGCTTGTTTTGACTCAGACTGTTGCACTGATTCCTCTGCAACATCCTTCCCCTTTAAAAACTTATGGATGTTTGACATCTGAGCCATTACCTCAGCCAATTGAGTAGATACATGCGTGTTTACTCCAGCCACAGCTTCATTCAATGCTTGATGTAATGTTGATTCAGTTACGAATGGGGATAAAGTCACCACTGGGTCACGTAGACTTCCAATTGTCACAACAATCGAACTTGTAAAAAGTACTTCTGTGTGGCCAGTGCTCAGAGTTGGTAAAGTTGTTGCTCTGGCAGGACTTCCACCCTCTTCAAGTGACGGAGCAACAAATGCTTCCGTTACTGAGGATGTTCCAGTGGGAACACGAAGTTCAACCACACTAACTTCAACGAATGAAGTTGACTCGAGTGTCCTAGGCTGTATAGGAGCTAGACTCAGTGATTGAATTGAAGTCGTACACACGGGAAGCTGTGTACTTGGTTCAATATCCATCAAGTCCAAGTGACTCTCGGATAGATTATATGGTTCATCCCTGTGCTCAATTGGAACAATCTCCTGTTGAGAGGAGACTGAGTGGATAGTTGGGTGTGCAATTGTCAGTGGGATACTGACTTCTTCAATGCTAACTCTCATAGGAGAGCTAACAGTAGATGTGGTTATATCCCGGCTTTCTAGGTTAATGGTACCCCGCACACTCTCTTCAGCAATGCTTGCAATATCTATCATCATACCGCCTCCCTCATGATGATCCCCTCCATCATCACCATCATAATCATCATCATTATCATCTCCTTCTCCTTCTTCTTCTTGGATATCCGAAAAAGTTCTCTCGGAATCAGATCTTTCAGCTTCTTCCTCACCTCCCCTTACTACAACATCTCCCTCACTCACAGATTGGGCAACCTGAACTTCAGCCCCTTGCTGAGGTTCCTCTATTCCTAAAGCTCCTTGGGTAAGAGATCCCAGTTCCTGGGTCCCTATCGGAGCATGATCTATCCTATACAATCTCACATGCTCACTCTCTTGATCCGCATATTTTAGCAATGACTCCGGGATTGGCATAATATTCGCATTTGGTGAGTCCGGCACTTCGTGTAAGCTCATCATCACATAATCCGGACATCGCTGTGAATTGGCTCGCTTCAGAATATTTTCATTGGCACGAAGAATTCCTCGGATAAGAATTTCTATAAATCTCTGAAGCGGAACAAATTTTCTTGCTCTATTTGTAGTTTTTGCAAGAACAATCTCTTTTAAATCCTCCCATATGCACTGAGCATAATCATAATGCTTGTTGAACGCTATTCCATGAAACATCCTTAAGCAATGAATGATGCATCTGTCGATGCCTGTGTGCTTTGACGTCATACACCTATTGATGATTCCAAATAGTGTGTACCATTCCCTATTCAAGCCATTCCTATGGAATTTTGAGCTCTTTGGTAGTGGCTTTGAGTAGCCCAAGCAGATCAGATCATGTACGAGCTCCTCATCTGACACAAAGTCTTCAAAATCAGCCAATTCTGGGAAGTTAACTGTGTCTATACATCTAGGAAGAAATAGATTGTGACGAAGTCTGGCGATAGTGATTTTTGTTTTGAACTGGTCTATTGTAACTTTGAAGTGATGATTGCCGTCAGCAGGAACAAATTTGACGGTGTGCCAAAATTGTTGGAGGTATACCTGTGGGATAGAGGGTTTGTATTGAAGCAGATAACCTAACGAATGGCCTTTGAGAATGTCAACAATGATAGGATGACTAACTTTAATAACCTTGGTATCTAGGCGATGGTTATTATCTCGAAAAGGTAGGCAATGTTTAGGTTTAACTAATTGGTTATCTGGGATTATATTTGACTGTGAGGGACGTGCAACTGAAGTAGAACGAACAGGTGTGGAAACAAGGGTATGATTGGATGATGAATGGGAGTCAGATGAATTGGAGTTCTGAGACTGCACTGGAGATGCCATTTGAACACCTGTAAACAAAAATAAAAAGTCATGTTAGTCAGACCATGTACACAAATGACAATCCTTAAAATGTAAAAAAATTGTAACATTTTATCAGAAATTGTAAAAAATTGTGATTTTCTGTTTAATGTATCGGGATTCCAGACAATAATAGATTATTATTGAAAGGACTCCAGAGTCAATCATTTAGAGACCAATGTTAGAAAAACACAAATTTATAACAATTTCTTAAAAAATGTGACATTTTTCTTAAAACATTAAAAATTCCATACTTAGAAAAAATTTTTTGTTGAAACTCGAATGAAACCATAACTTTCTCGAATAACTCTTGAACAATGTAGGGTGACACATGAAACAACTTGACTCTCTATTAATAAACTCGAATAAGCCTATATAAAACTCGAATGACATATACATGAAACTCGAATAAACCATGACACAACTGAATAGTTCTTGATTCAACTCGAATGAGTCTTGAAAGTTCTCGAATGGAATACATGTTAAACTCGAATGAAACATGTATTAAACTCGAATGAAACATTAGAATCTGTGGACTATCTCTTTGATGTCTAACACTCAACTCTAAAGAATATGACATTTTCTCGATAACTACATTGCCCCAACTCGAATAAACTTTAAGTGTTCTCGGACAATGTATCAATCGACATGTAAGTTCTGAAAATATTCTAAGTGCAACAAACTTGGTCAACTCGCATGATACACATATGTTTCTCGAATAAACCCTCAGTCAACTCGAGTGACACAGATACTTTCTCGAATATTATTACAAACAACTCGATTAACTCTTGGGTTTTCTCGAGTCTTATTTGAATCAACTCGAATGTCTCTTGGAGTTTCTCGAATATAGCTTGATGCAACTCGAATGACTCTTGGACATTTCTCGAGTACAGCTTTAATCGAGAAATTCCTGTTTGTTTTATTACAAGTCCAAAATACACTGAATTGACGAATTTAATTTCAGGAATCTTTTTCAGTGATTTAAAACTTGTACCCCCTTCGAAAATGCATTTTAAACACATTTGATTTACTGAACTTTGAACAAAAACAACTTTAAAGTTGTTAAAAATTCAGATTTCAGAGTTATGAAGAACACGAAACTTTTCAATATCAAAATCAAACATTCTGTTTGTGTGATGAAAGAATGACCTATGAAATTTCAGATTCATGGTCATCATTACAATATGAACCTCATCATACATTTAATTTCATTTTCATGAACAAATATCATGAATCTCCATGAACGCTCAAAAACAAAAAAAAAAAAAAAAATTCGAACACAGTTGCAAATATATTCAAAAACTGAAATGAACTATGTAATAATACAAGAAACAAACTAAAAAAAATTTACTCACAATTATAACGAACTTGTTTCTTGAATCAGATGAAGATATGTGGGTTTCTAGATTGCTTAATGGTGAAGGAAGCTTTTTGAGGAAGATGACAATTTTCGGTTTTCTGAAAAAGTAAATTTGAAATTTGAATTTCAAATTTATAGATGTTCATACTCGGCCCATATTTGAAAAACAAATAGTCGGCCCACCTTCAAAACACCAATTATAAACCCATTTATCAACAAAACCCACTATCTTAAAAAAATTCGACAAAACAAAACAAAACAAAAACAAAAAATTTCTGATTTTCAAAAAAAAATTTAAAATGGACTTTAAAAAATAAAATATACACAATAAAAAAAAAATTGCACACATAAAACAACAAAAAAATTTGAAAACACACAAAAAAAAAATTAAAAATATTAAAAATGCTCATTTGCTCCCCCTTGAATTTCTGAAAGCTGCTCCCCCTCAAATGTATATTTATTTTCTCAGCTCTGCTCCCCCTACAAAATAACAGATAATTTTTATCAGATTTACTCAAAATCAGATAAATTTCTTTTCTACTCCCCCTGCACATGACAATCCAGATCTTATTAAATTCCAAAGAATATAAACTTTTTATGATTCATGAATTTAACATCAGATAAAAATCAAAAAAAATGAAAATTTTAAAATTATATATTGAAACTACTGAATTATTAAATCTTAACGATTCAACATACCTAATTTGTATACCAAAAAATTAAACCGCTTTTCATCTAACGCTTTGGTAAACAAATCAGCTAGTTGATATTCAGTAGGTACAAAATATAATTCTATATTTCCATTTTCTACATGATCTTTTATAAGATGATACCGAATGTCAATGTGCTTTCTTTTTGAATGTTGCACCGGATTTGATGCAATAACTATTGCGCTCTGAGAATCACAATATATTGGTATATTCTTTGGTGTAAACCCGTAATCGCGCAGTTGGCTCTTCATCCACAACACCTGAGAACAGCAAGAAGATACGGCAACGTACTCTGCTTCAGCTGTAGACAATGAGACGCAATGTTGTTTCTTGGATGACCAACATACAGGTTTGTCACCTAAGAACTGTACTGCTCCATACGTACTCTTTCTGTCCATCTTATCACCTGCATGATCAGCGTCAGAAAAAGCAGTCAGATCAAATGAAGATTCTTTAGGATACCACAAACCAAGATTTGGAGTTCCTTTGAGATATCTTAAAATTCGTTTCGCAGCTGTTAAGTGTGATTCTTTAGGATTTGCCTGATATCTAGCACAGACACATGTAGCAAACATAATATCTGGTCTACTAGTTGTTAGGTACATTAATGACCCAATTATACCTCGATAATGAGTCACATCTACAGGTTTCCCTGAGATGTCCGCATCGAGTTTTGACTTTGAATCCGGAGCCATGAGAGTTTTCATAGGAGTACTGTTGACCATGTTAAATTTCTTTAACATGTCTTGTATATATTTTGACTGATTGATAAAAATACCATCAGCTAATTGTTTTACTTGTAATCCTAAGAAAAAATTTATTTCCCCCATCATGCTCATTTCGAATTTTTGGGACATTAAAAATGCGAATTTCTTACAAAATTCTGGATTTGTAGACCCAAATATTATGTCGTCTACATATATTTGTATAACTATGATATCGGACCCCTGACGTTTTATAAACAGGGTTGTGTCAACTGCACTCTTTGTAAATCCACATTTCAACAGATATGTTGAAAGTGCATCATACCAAGCACGAGGTGCTTGTTTAAGGCCGTACAGTGACTTATCTAAAATATATACATGATCAGGTTTCGAAGGATCAGTAAAACCTTCGGGCTGATATGTATATACTTCATCTGTTAGTTCCCCGTTTAAAAACGCAGTTTTAACATCCATTTGATATACTGTAAAGTTTTTATGAGCTGCAAAAGCTAAAAACATTCTAATGGCTTCAATTCGTGCAACAGGTGTAAACGTTTCATCATAATCAATCCCTTCTTGTTGGCTGTATCCTTTGGCGACGAGACGAGCTTTATTCCGAATGATTACGCCATGTTCATCTTTCTTGTTTTTAAAGATCCATTTCGTGCCTATAATGGATTTGTCTTTTGGGCGCTCAACAAGTCTCCAGACCTTTAACCGTTCGAACTGGTTCAGTTCTTCTTGCATCGCCACAATCCAATCAGCATCCAGAAGTGCTTCTTTTACATTCTTGGGCTCTATTTTACTTAAAAAATTTGAAAATAAACATTCATTTATAGTTGCCCTTCTGGTTTGGACTGACGCGGATGGATCACCTATAATGTTTTCAATTGGGTGATTTCTTGTCCACTTAACCAGTATGTGGAAACGGTTCTATTTGGTCTTGATTGATATTGTGATCTAGATATGGTTGGTGAGTTACTTCAGATGTTGTAGGTGGGACATTTGAGGTAGGAGCTTCTGAATGTTCAGAAGTAATGGAGGTTTCAGAAGAATATGGATGTTCAATTGGTTGTACAATCTCAGTATTCGACTGCACATTTGCTGTTGAGGCTTCTCCAGTTTCTTCTGAACCTTGTTGTTGAGAAAGATCAGAGACTACGACTGGATCTTCAGTAATCCTGTCAGGCACCAAATTTAGAACATTAGTTTTGGGCTTTTCAAATAGTCTTCATAAAAATTCTCAAACAACTTATGTAATTCTGAGTGTTCAGCATTTTGTTCAGATGACTCCAATGAAGTCTGCGTCTTAAGTTCGGGTCCCGAACTGGTGTGTTCAGAAGCCATTACCACTCCTTCATCAAATTTTACATTCACGCTCTCGTTGACTGTCTTGGTTCTTTTGTTGTACACTCGGAAGGCAACCGACTCCTTTGAATATCCGATGAATATTCCTTCATCTGCCTTTTGATTAAACTTTCCAAGATTGTCTTTGTCGTTTAGAGTAAAGCATCTGCAACCAAAGACTTGGAAAAATTTAACATTAGGAATTCTTTATTAATCAATTCATAAGGAGTCTTTCCGAATCTCTTATTTATTATTGAACGATTCTGTGTGAAACAAGTTGTTTCAACTGCTTCTGCCCACAAGAATAACGGTAAATTGGAATATGCCAACATCGTCCTAGCTGATTCCACTAGTGTCCGATTTCTTCTTTCAACGACACCGTTTTATTGTGGAGTTCGAGCAGCTGAAAACTGATGTGTAATTACTATTGAATTCAAGAATGAGTCAAGTGATTTGTTCTTGAATTCTGTTCCGTTATCTGAGCGGATAGTTTGAATTGTGAGTTGCAACTTCACTTGTATTTTCCGGATGAAGTCTATGATCGTATCGGTTGCATCTGATTTGGACCTCAGGAAGAAAACCCATGTGTATCGTGAATAGTCATCAACTATCACCAATACATATCGTTTATTATTAATGCTTTGTACTCTCATTGGTCCACACAAATCCATACGCAGTAATTCCAGCGCTCTCGTGGATGAGTGTTCTGTTTTGGATTTGTGTGTAGCTCTTGTCATTTTTCCTTTATCACATGCGGCACACATCTGCTCTTTTTGGAATTTGAGCGTCGGTAGCCCTTTAACTAACCCTCCTTTTGCTAGGTTGGTTAACTCATTGAAGTTCAGATGTGAAAGCTGACGATGCCACAGCCATGCTGTTTTAGATGTAGCTTTTGACATTAAGCAGACATCTTTCTTCAGATTAATCGAGGCTAAATCAATGGAGTACAAATTTGTTTTCCTGTTTCCTGCCAAAATATCTTTTCCTTCTCCGGATCTGATGCTGCACCGATTGGCTTTGAAATTGACTTCTAAACCTTTATCACACAACTGTCCAATACTAAACAGATTGTGTCCAAGACCATCAACATAGAAAACCTTTTGGATGGTAATTTTGTCGTATTTGAGACTTTCGTATCCTTTGATCGGACAAAACTGATCATTTCCAAATCTGACCGTCCCACAGAACTTTTCTACAAAGTCCGTGAGTGTGTCTCGTTGTCCGGTCATATGCTTGGAACATCCGGAGTCAAGATACCAGACATGGTTTACCTATAAGACGAAGTAGCACATGAGGTACCCACTTGTAGTTGGGTACTTTTGTTTTAGGTAATTCATGCACAGTATTATTTGTTTTTCTAACAGATATGGCTTTTAGCTTATCATTTGAAGTTATTTTAGGTACCCACTTTTGAACTGTTCTTTTAGGTATCCACTTTTGTATAATTCGCGATGGAATTGTTTTTGAAATATTTTTCTGTGGAACCTTTTTCTGTTCATAAAATGGGTCCTTTTTCTTCGGTTGCCAGACGAGCTTATTAGATTTAACAATTGAAGGCTTATAAGCACAAGAATTCAAAGCAATTAAGTCCGTTCTTGAAAACTTTATACAAGAATTATTAACAAGTTTATTATTACAGACAGAATGTTCAATTTTGTTGTTTCTATCTGTAACAATTTTGTCCTTCACGCGCCACTCTTGTTTTATACTCTTGTTTTTCTGTTCTCTTTTCTTCTTTCGCCAAACTTGTTTTCTCGAACCGTTCACAATGATATCTGACATAAAAGAAGTATGAGAATTAGTAGATTTAGATACTCGTTTCTTCTGTAAATTTTTCATACCTTTTGAAGATTGGACTTTTCGTGCAATTGAGTCCGCTGATGAAGATGATTCACCCTTTTCAAAGTTAGGAGTTTTAACAATAACTTTTGTTTTCTCCTTCTTTTGTTGTAATAATGGTGAATTTTCAGATGATTTTAAAGAATCTGTAGACATTCTTTGCAGAATTTTAACAGGTTCTTTATTATCATTTGATTGTTTGTTATGCTCAGGTTTGATAAATTCATCAATTTTACCAAACATTTGATCTAATGAATTAATGTCTGAGTGCATATACAGATCAAATTCTTTTTCTGAATTTATAGAATCTAGAGAAGTAGAGGATTGTGGATCAGACAACTTTATGTTTTTAGGCTGATCTTGCAACATTTGTTCCATTTTTCTTAGTTCAGCCTTGAGAGTTCCATTCTCTGTCTCTGATACCAATTGTGAAATATAGTTTCCTATCAATCAAACAACAATATCAAATTATCAAGAACAATAAATGGAATTAAAACTAACCAAATGATTATATTGAATGTTGACAGATTCGGCTACAGAGAGAATAATATCTTCTTCAACAGTGGCATTTTTCTCTGAATTCTATGCGTGGAAATAACTGTCAGATCTATTACAATAGAAAGTCAAAGTTACTATATATATACATTTTTAACAACTATCAAGGAAATACAAAATAGCCCCTAGACTTTGTTTCCATCAATTAAAACATAACCTAACATAACTTTTAGCGTTTTGGTTTCTATATTTTGTTTATGTGTTTTGAAACGCATATACATTTATACGTATATATGTTTTAAATAAATGTATGTATATTTCGTTACATACGTTTCGAAATAATGAAATATACAAACCAAAACGTATAGAAAGAAATATACAAAC
The DNA here is from genome assembly GCA_020465985.1 of Centrapalus pauciflorus. Lineage (NCBI taxonomy): Eukaryota > Viridiplantae > Streptophyta > Magnoliopsida > Asterales > Asteraceae > Centrapalus > Centrapalus pauciflorus. The sequence continues at coordinate 54,686 of JAANYP010001229.1, read as the reverse complement.
CAAAACGTTAAAATGTATAATTAAATCGATAGGTATTAACGTGACTATTTACACAAAAACAAATAAAATACTAAGTTTATTGTAGGTCCCGAGAGGTTCCCAAAGTATATAGTTATAAGCTGTAGAGGGGGGTGAATACAACAATTTAAAAACTAGACACTCTTTTCTCAATGTTTGTATGTATTATCAACAATTTGTTAATTACAAACAAGCTTGAATGCAGAATAGTTCAAGCTGAGATGACAGATACAACAGTATGCTTACTAGTCTAAGACAGACTCAAACTAGTATACAATGAATACACTCACTAAGAAGCACTCACTGTGTTTACAAGACTTAAAGGAACGGCTTATGTAAAACAGCTTATACACACAGATGCTGGTTTACACAGAAGGTTTGCATGCATGAAAATCACACTTGCACGTTCACTCTTGGGTTTCAGCACTTAGCTTTCTTCACACTTCTTTCTGTCCTTAGAAGCTTCCTTTTATACTCACTCAGAGGATCTAAGAGAAACATCTTCATTGGACGGAATGAAAAGGAGAAGTCTTGTTGAAAAAGACAGCATAACCTTTTCTGCACCTTTCTGAAAAGCAGACTTGTCTTCACATGTGCAGAACTTTTGTCTTTTTACTTTGTCTACTGTTGTATTGCCTTTAACTAATTTAGGAATGTCAACTTTGCGTCTTTCTTCCTTGTAAAGGCCTATTTTGATATAAGAAAAAGGTCTGTCACACTTTTTCAAATAACCTTTTGTCTTCATGTTACAGAACAGCTTGGGCAGGCTGAGCATTTCTGTTTTCCACTTTGTCTTCGACTTTGTAAACTGATCTTGTAGTCAAAAACAATACATGATGACTTGGAAACAAATTCCATAAAGTGTTTAGCCTGTTCACAAAGAACAGGTTCTGTTCACAAAGAACAGAACACTTTAAAAATGCCCAAGCTGCTCAACAGTGTAGAGCAGCGTAGACAGTTTATGTCCAGCCTGTTCAGCAGACAGAGCAGCTTGGACAAACTGTCTTAGTTGCAACACATGCAACATATAGAACAGTTTTAGACTGATATTGCAAATCATTTTCAGGTTTCAATAAGGCATATAACAGGCCTTAGTTGATCATAGTCTGCCCTAAAGAATAGAGTTTGAGGATGGCAGATTATAGAAGAAACTGAGCTGGGGGCATTTTTTTATAGATCCCCTAACTCAGAAGAAGGCTTCCAAAGAGCCTCAGAGCTGTACAAAGTTGATCTGAGCAACTTGCCGCCTTCCGACTTGCAGTTTCTTTCAGGCAGTCTAGCAAATGGAGAGCAGCCATCTGATCAGCTCAGGGCTTCTATGAAAGAGGAGAGCTCAATGATCCCAAGTTCATGATTATCAGAAGTGAAATTGAGGAACTTGAGGATACAAGGGAAGGAACTGGAAAGGATGGTTCAGGATCCTTCTCCATTGATATGAAGTCCATCTCCATCTGGGTAGGTGAAAGAATGGAAGCTGTCCATCAGTGGACAGGCTTGCCATCTCGCTCCCAACTCAAACGTCCACATCTTGTACATTGTTGTACATCCTGTACTTAGTTGTACATTTTACATAAGTTGTAATTTTTGCTTTTACATTAGTTGTAAAATACATTAGTACATTAGTTGTACTCTTGTAAGACATGTGTTGTTCTAGTGTAGTCAGACATGTATATATAAACTGATCTTTATTTACGTAATGTTTGTAAATTTATTTCAGCAAATGTACTGTAAATATATAGTGATTTTTGATAAGACCAGTTGGACTGGTTATTGCAAATAGGGGGAGATTGTTGCACAAAAGGCCTCAGTCAAACCTGTTCTACATCTGAGGGGGAGAATTTAATCAAAACCTGTTGATGCATTTGAAGGTTGAATTTAAAGCCCCGTGTTACATCCTTAAAGTGAAACCTGAAATGGATTTGCAATATCAGTCTAAAGCTGTTCCTATAGTTGGAATGTGTTGCCAACTAAGACAGTTTTGTTCCAAGCTGCTCCCTGTCTGCTGACAGGCTGAACATAAACTGTCTACGCTGCTCCTACACTGTTGAGCCAGAGAGCTTGAGGCATTTTTAAGTGTCTGTTCTTTTGGGAAACGAACCTGTTACTTTGTGAACAGGCCTAACAATTTAGGGAAATTTGTTTCCAAGTCCATCAGTTTGTGTTTTGACTACAAGAATCAAGTTTTTACAAAGTCGAAGACAGTGGAAATAGAAACTAGCTCCAGCCTGCCCACGCTGTTCTGTAACAATGAGAAAAGGGTTTATTTGAAAAAGGGTGAACAGAACCCGTTTTTTCTTATATCAAAATAGGCCTTTTACAAGGAAGAAAGACGCAAAGTTTGACATTCCTTAAATTAGGTTAAAGGCATGCAACAAAGTAGACAAAGTAAAAAGAGCAAAAGTTACTGCATGTGAAACATGTCTGCTTTTCAGAAAGTGGCAGAAAAGGTATGTTTTTTTTTTTTTGCCCCCCCTTTTTTTTTTTTTCAAACAAGCTTCTCCTTTTTCCATTCCGTCAATGAAGATTTGTTTTCTGCTTAAGATTCTCTAAGTGAGTATAAAAGGATAGCTCTAAGGACAGAAAGAGGTGTGAAGAAAGCTAAGTGCTGAAACCCAATGAGTGAAGTGCAAGTGTGTTTTCATGCATGCAAGCCTGCTTGTGTAATACAGTTCTTTGTGTCTAAGCTGGTCCTACATAGCGGGACTTCCTCTGAGTCTTGTAAGCACAGTAGTGCTCTAGTGAGTGTATTCATTGTATACTAGTTTGAGTCCTGTCTTAGACTAGTAAGTCATACTTGTGTATCTGTCATCTCAGCTTGAATTTATTCGCATCAGCTTGTTGATAAGTTAACAATGTTGATAAATACATACAAACATTGAGAAAAGAGTGTCTAGTTTTTAAATTGCTGTATTCACCCCCCCCCCCTCTACAGCTTATAACTATATACTTTGGAAACCTCTCGGGACCTACAACTTAGGATCAAAAATGGACTTCAGATCTTTGATGACTTGCTTCACTTGTGGTAGAGTAGATCTTACTTGTGTCACCGACCCAATATTATGCATCTTTGTTAGCTCATCTCTGGTCAACTTTTGAACCATATGCCAAAATGTGTCATACTCTTCTTCTGGACCAGATTCCCTTCTCACTGTAAACTAAACTCCTAAATCAATATTGTCCAGTCATGCTGGTCAATCAATTTCTATATCTCCATGGCCTTTTGCAGTTGTTGCTCAAACAACACCCTTTTAACTTGATGCAGCTTTGCTTGTGATGATGACTCAGATGCAGGAATAGAGGCAACAGCTTGATCAGAAGAAGCAGGTGCACTGGTAGCAGCTTGAACATGAGTTGTACCAGTTTGAACTGGTTCTTGTGATGGTTGGACTTCTTGGGAGACTTTTGTTTTCTTTCTTTTGTCCATTTCTTTGTCATGGATCTCTTGCAGCCGTTCAGTGGTCATGGACTGAACCATTTTCTTTGGAATGCCAGCTGCAAAGGCAAAATTGATCAGAAATCTTCTGTGCTAAGCCTTGGAGTGCCCTGTTGGCAGCTTCCTCTTCTTCTCTCCTTTTTTGACCACAAACCCCTTTAGGTAATCACCTAAGGTTGCATCATCGTCCATTGGGGGCTGGGTTTGGTGGTCTAACTCTTTATCCTGTTCTTCTGCTAACTTTTTGGCAACTTCAGCATCAAAGGCAATCTGGGCTTCTTTGGAAGAAAATTTATGCTTTGGAGACTCAATGAGAATGCCCTTGCCCTTGTCTTTTGCAGCAGAGGTTGTAGCTTGGACTGTACTAGATGGAGCTTGAACACCTTCCCTTATAACAACTCCAGTTGCTTTTGAGGATGCAACAACTTGAGTTTCTAGGCTAACAGCTTGAGAAGCTGTTGGGACTGTTAGCCTAGAAGGTGGAACTGTTGAGGCTGCTTGGACTGATTCTGGAAACTCCTGATTCTCCCCCTTTTTGGAAGCATTGGTTTGGTCAGGAGGACCTACAACCTTTGCCACTTGGGTTTGAATCAAACGCTCTAATTTCATGATCTTATTTCCACAGAGGGTAAACCCTTTATGGAGATAATCCATTCTTTGATTTTGAGCCGCTTCTGCCTGCTTTAGTGCAAATATCTGAGCTCCCTGTGCAGCAATGATGGAAATTTGGTATTCCAACATAGCTACAACAGGTTTCATATTGGGATCTGTCAAAAGCATGATTTGCAGACTAGCCTCAAGATCAGAAAACACCTGTGGTGCTTGTGATCTATCACTGGCAGGAATACCAGAAGTAGAAACCTCTGGGCCCCTCTGTTCTTGGTTCTGGGGACTTCCAGCTTGTGTTTGCACACTTGCTGTTGCCATGGGTGTGGTCTTAATGATGTTGGCACTGTCCTGTGTCTCTTGTGTAGAGACAGCAGTAGTGCCAGCCACAGAACCCATATGAACAATCTCTGGAGAGATGTTCACCTCCTGAGTGAGGATGGGAGTGTCCTCAATGTGTACCCTTTGTATATTCTGTGCAGAAGTGTCCTCCTGCATAGGGCTATATGGCTCTTGTCTGAGGGCTGAGGAGGAAGGAGCTCCTGGTCCTCTTTTCCTTTGATAGTGAAATTTTAGTGTGGGTCTTGGCTGATGAAAAGGAACAGAAGGAATTTGTGTATCATGAGGAGGGGGTTGGGGTCCTGGGGGTGTAGCAGTGATGATAGGCTGAGCCTGGTCAGGACCCTCTCCTCTGTTTCTTGGAATGATGTTCATCATTGCAGAAGGCAATGGAACATCTACGCTCAAAAAATTGGCACTTCGTTTTAAAAGTCGTTTGATTGAAGATAGTGAGTGCCTGTGGGAAACATGTATCCTCTTATGTAAATGAGAAGTGGTGCAAGTGTGTGCAATTATTTCTGCCAAAAATCTAGGATACATTAAAAATTTTCCACTCTTTAGGGAATGATGCCTTAACATCCCCTGAAAAATCATATTTGAGAAATTGAACGGTTGGCCCGTTGAAAAACACACTAATGCAGTGGCAATGTTGGAAGAAAATTCTGACCAACCGGTTCTTTTGGGGCTTATACACTGCTGAATGATATGTACAAGATATTTCCACTTAGGTGAAAAATGTGCTTTCAAGAAAGTAAATGAATCAGCAGGACCCCTATATCCAATATTGTAAAGACCAGTATGTAAAGCATCAAGGGTTAGGTCTGTTATTCCTGTGGCATCTTGAAGATGCAAATGTCGTCGAATGGATTCCTCAGTAATGGTGTTGGGAGTGCCATCAATTTTGGATAGTATAGAAGGAATTCCATTGATGGTTTGGACAGAGGCACGGTTCCAGAATTGCTCAATATGAGTGATGTATATGGTGGGATTGATATTGAGTGCATGACGGATATGGGAGTGTCGAAGAAAGTCCATCATGTCATGGAACGGTTGAAGTTCTGAGTGCTTTAGAGAGTAGGGAAGGCAGTTGTGTTCTATAACAAACTCCATTGAAGATCAAACGAAGGTTTTAGGGTTTGCAAAGAAGAGTGTGTGAATCGTTCAGAGAGAAAAGAAAGGCCGTGGAAGGAAATTTTGTAACTGGTAGTTACAACTGAACGAAACGGGGACCTTTAAAGGTTTTGAAAAAGGTTGGGTCCCGTGCACACACATTTGAAATTACCGAAATACCCTGCACGCTTTGACAGATCAAGTGAATAACTAACAGTCCGAGAAAATGAACTAGCAGCTTGAGAAAATACTCAAGCTGTTAGTTGAAACTTATGCATCTTTTAATGAAACAGTGACTCCCCCTTAACAAAGCATAGGAATTAGATAATGATGAAAACAAATTAATCCATGTTTACCATACCAATATTTGATACCAGGAAAGTGAACCTTCCTACATCAAAAGGTTTTGTAAATAGATCAGCTAACTGATCATCAGTATGTATTTTGGTAACTTGGATTAACTTCTTTTCATTACAATCCCTTATAAAATGAAATCTGATTTCTATATGTTTGGTTTTTGGGAATTTCACTGGGTTTTGCACAATGCTGATTGCACTTGAATTGTCAATATAAATGGGAGTGGATAAAAAGTTCATACCATAGTCTCTCAGTTGATTTTGAATCCACATTACCTGTGAGCAGCAACTTGCAGCTGCTACATATTCTGCTTCAGTGGATGATGTGGAAATAGTTGTCTGCTTTTTGCATTGCCAAGAGACCAATCTTGCTCCTAAGTATTGACATCCACCAGTAGTGGATTTTCTGTCAATGTTGCATCCACCATAGTCACTGTCAGAGTAGGCTGTTAACGTAAGAGGAGAGTCTTTAGGATACCAGAAGCCTAAATGAGGTTGGCCTTTTAGATATCTAAAGATTCTCTTAACAGCAACCAGATGAGAATCTTTTGGAGAGCATTGAAACCTAGCACACACACAGATAGCAAACATAATATCAGGTCTAGAAGATGTTAGATACATAATTGATCCTATCAGAGATCTGTATAAATGAATGTCCACATCTATGCCATCTTTGTCTGTATGGAGCTGCTTGTGAGGATCCATTGGAGTGCTTGCAACTTTGGTGTCATGATACCCAAACTTTTCCAGTATGTCTTTAACATACTTTGATTGACTTATGAAGAGACCAGTGGGTTTCTGCTTAACCTGCAATCCTAGAAAGAAAGTGAGTTCTCCCATTGAACTCATTTGAAACTTTTTGGGCATTAAAGCTTCAAACTCTTTGCACAAACAATCATTTGTTGAGCCAAAGATGATGTCATCAACATAGATTTGGACAAGCAGAATCTCAGCTTTGATGGACTTAGTGAAAAGAGTTTTGTCCAGAGTGCCTCTCTTGAACCGTTTCTGTAGGAGATATGATGACAGAGTGTCATACCATGCTCTGGGGGCTTGACGGAGACCATAGAGAGCCTTGTCTAACTTGTAGACTTTGTCTGGATACTTGTAGTCCTCAAAACCAGGAGGTTGACACACATATACTTCCTCTTCAATTGTCCCATATAGAAAAGCAGACTTCACATCCATTTGATACACTTTAAAACCTTTGAAGCTTGCATAGGCCAAAAATAGTCTGATGGCTTCAATTCTTGCTACTGGAGCAAATACATCATCATAATCTATGTCTTCTTCTTGAGTGTACCCTTGAGCTACTAGCCTTGCTTTATTCTTGATGACTATCCCTCTCCCATCTTTCTTGTTTCTGAACACCCATCTTGTACCAATTGCTCTCTTTCCTTTAGGAAGATCAACCAGTGTCCATACATTCTGAATCTTGAACTGTAGAAGCTCTTCTTGCATTGCTTCAATGCAGGATGAATCTTTCAATGCTTCTGATGCCTTTTTAGGTTCCAGTTGAGACATGAAACAGGCATGTTCAAAAGCAGCTAGACTGAATTCAGGAGCTGCTTGTTCAGCAGCAGCAGTCTCATTGTGAACCATCTTCCTTGTTTGTACAGGAGTACTTGGATCACCCAGTATTTGATTGAGAGGATGATACTTGTGAACTCTGAGGGTAGGCTCTCTTTCTGTCTGAAAAGAGGACCCAAGATTTGTATCATCTCCATCAGGACCAGTGAATGGTTCAGCTTCTGGAACAGCTTGACTTGAATCTGGGACTGGTTCCCTTTGGGGTGGAGTTGTGCTCTTAGGACTTGGGAGTGCACTTCAGTGTCTGGATTTGTATCATGTTGAGCATTCAGGACCCCTGGAGGATCACAAGACAGAAGTGGTATAGTGGTGTAATCATCCCAATTTGTTGAATTTGCAGCAGTTTGAAACTTTGTGCCAACAGCTTGAGAATTTGTATTGGCAGCATGAGAATTTGTGTTGGCAGCTTCAATCATATATGCATCAGCTTCTGCAGTATACTCAACAAAGCTCAGAGAATTTGTTAGTGAATCTAAATCAAACAACCAATCAGGACCAGTGCCTTTGACATTTGCAGTATTTTCATTAAATTCAACATTGGCACTTTCTTCAATGGTTTTAGACACACTGTTATATACTCTATAGGCTTTGCTTTGACTTGAGTATCCTACAAAAAAATCCTTCTTCAGCCTTACTTTCAAACTTCCCTAAGTGAGTCTTAGTATGAAGAATAGTACATGGACATCCAAAAGGCTTGAAGAAAGCTATTAGGGGACTTCTGTTGTGGAATAACTCATAGGGAGTTTTTCCTTGAGATTGAACAACTTGAACCCTGTTCAGAACATAACAGGCTGTATTGACAGCTTCTGCCCAGAAAGTCATTGGCAGGTTTGAATCAGCTAACATTGTTCTAGCAGCCTCAATTAATGTTGTGTTCTTTCTTCCAGCTACACCATTTTGCTGTGGTGTTCTTGGTGCACTATATTGTCTAGAAATACCTTTGGATTCACAGAAACTGTTTAGAATGTGATTTTTAAATTCACTTCCATTATCTGATCTTATCACCTTAACTTTTGAGTTGGATTGGTTTTCTATCTTAAGGATAAAAGACTTAACTAGCTCAGCAGTTTCATCTTTGGACCTAAGAAAGTAAACCCAAGTAAATCTGGTAAAATCATCAACAATAACTAAACAGTAAGCCATTTTATTCAAACTCAAAACAGATGTTGGACAAAATAGATCCATGTAAATCAGCTGAAGAGCAGATGAGATTGAATTTACTTCTTTGGCCTTATGAGAAGTTTTGTGTTGCTTGCCTTTAAGACATGCTACACAATGACCATCACATATGAACTCCTTTTGTGGTAAACCTCTTACCAGATTCTATTTGACCAAAACATTCATGGACCTGAAGTTCATGTGACACATCCTTCTGTGCCAAAGAGCAGACTCATTTGATGATGCTTCGGATATCAAACAGCTTAGAGTATTTGATTTGGATAAAAAATCTGTGTCCAAACAGTAGACATTGTCCTTTCTTGGTGTTCTTAGTAAAACAAAATTTTCAGGAATTTTGAAATCTTTTGAAAGGACAATGCACTCAGAATCTGTAAACAAAACAATGTTTTGTTTATCACAAATTTGAGAGACACTTAATAAATTATACTTAAGCTGTTCAACATACAAAACATCATGGAAAATCATGTTGCCTGCATTAACAGTACCTTTACCTGTAACCTTACCTCCTTTTGAGTTGCCTCCAAATGCAACAAATCCTCCATCAAAGCCTTTGAAGTTTGACAGGCACTCAGAATTGCCTGTCATGTGCCTAGAGCATCCACTGTCCAAATGCCATCTTGTTTTATGAGGAGACCTGTGGTTGCCCTGCACAAATAAAAGCTTAGTCAGTAGTGGAGTAAACCAAAACCAAATTGGTTTTGGGTTGGCCTTGTGCATTGACATAACTAAATACTGTTTTTGACTTCTTATATTTAGTGAGATTTACTGATGGAGTCTTTGGAGAGTATTTAGTGATTATATGAGGTATCCAGGTATTTTGATCATATTTTCTTCTAACAGTCTCAGATGATTCACTAACAGTTTCAGATTGATGCTTAGCAGCTTCATCTGTGTTTTTAGTGCTAACAGCTTCAGTATTTGCACTAATAGCTTCAGAATTTGGCTTAGCAGTCTGATCTTTTGTATCAGCAGTTTGATCTGAAGATTTGTCCTTGACACACCATATTTGCTTAAAACTTAATTTAGGCTTTGCCAAAACTTGTTTTTGGTGTGTGGACTGTTTTTTATTAACTTTTAAAAGCTTGTGATCAACTGTTTTCTTTGGAACTGGTGTAGCAGAAGGTTTGACCTTTGAATGTTTTGCCTGAGTAGGATTTGATTTTTTTTGATTCACAGTCTGTTTTGCAACAGCTGGTTTATAAAAACAATCCTTGGCCAAGTGGTTCTTCCTGCCACAGTGAAAACACCTTTTGACTATTTGAATTTGAGAACCAGATTTTTCTGACAATTTCTGGTTCTTGTTCCTCTGATTTCCCCTTACCTGCTGTTGTTTGGGAAACTTTTGAACACTATGCTTTTGGCAAGTGCAGACATGAACATTTTTACCCCTTTTATTATTCTTTGAAGAAGATGCAGTGTTACAGTTAGAATGTACAGAAACTTGTGGAGCATCATTGCATACACTCATCTTCTCTTTTCCTTTCTTATTGGGGGCTTGGATCTCTATGGGTGCACTCATTGTTTTGTGTGCCTTCTTAACTGCTGTGCACTCATACTCTTTATTTTGAATCTGATCTTCTTTAGATTCAGGGTTGGTATCAAGGATAGGATCTACAGTAGTCATAGACTCATCTAATGGTTCATTGACAAGTCTATCAGCAACTTCACTCATTGGATGAATGTATTTGTTGTTGTATGGGGGTGGAGTAGCCCTGTATCCTATGCCTTCTTTGGGATTAACCTGAGATTTTACCCTATCTTTAAATTGGACTTCCATTAGGTGTTCTAGCTTTTGATTAGCCAATTTAAAGTTACCTAGATCTATATTGACATATTCTAGTTTCTTATTAGCCTCTAACACCTTTTGTTCAGTCTCTTCTACGTTTTTATTCAGAGATTCTATTTTCTTATTTAGCTCCTTTTTCTCCCACTCATGATATGTTCTATCATGTCCCATTTGGATCTCATTATCCTTATAGTCATTGATCTGTTTTTCAAGATCCTCTATGGCTTGCATGTATTCATATCTCCTTTCTTCCATCTTAGCTAGAGTTTTGCACATGCTCTCATTATGATCTCTGTACTTTTTAACCATATTTTTGCATGATTAAGAGCAGAGTTTAGAGTTTACCTCAGATGGTAGTTCAGTGGAGGAGACATTTGATGTTTCTGCCATTAGAGCTTGATTTTGAAACTCTTCCTCTGTTTGATCACTCCAGTCAAACACATTGTCTTCTTGAGAGACAAGTGCTGTTGATGATGATGTCTCATTGGGCTGTGGAGTCCTTGATGACTGTTGACCTTGAGATCTGCACTCTCTGGCAAAGTGACCAAGCTTATGACATTTATAGCACTCAACTTTTGACTTATCAAAAGCTGGTTTGCCTTCTGTTCTGGTTTGAAAGTTGGTCCTTCCAGTTCTTTTAAGAAACCTTTTGGCCCTCATGGTCAGCATTGCATGTTTCCACTTTAAATCCATCTCTTCAAGATCATCTGGATGAATTTGTTCTAAGTCTTCAGCATTTAGAGCAAATAGTCCATCATTGGCGACAAAAGCCTCATAGTGAGCTTCAGCAGAGTTGACATCACCACCTGAAAAGGAATCACTGCTATTAGATTTTTCAGAAGACAGAAGAGCAGTATTGTGATTATAAGAAGAGGATTTCTTTGTAGTATCAATCTCAGTCTCAAACACTCTCAGACTGTTGTACAGATCATCCAGTTCTATCTCATCAAGAGTGTCTTTTGTTCTCCATTGTGCAGCATAAACTGTCCATTCTTCTCCAAGAGATCTGAGAAACTTAATGTTGACTTCATCTTGATCCAGACTGACATTTGCACTTTCTAATTCACTTATCAGTTTGTTGAACCTGTCAAAAATTTGAGTAAGGTTTTCATTCTTGCCACCAGAAAAGTTCTCATACTGCTGTTTCAAAAGATCTTTTTGATTTCTCTTGGTACTGGCATTACCAGCAAATCTTTTCTCTAAAGCATTCCAAAGAGAATGAGCAGTATAAAACTTTTTGAACTTATGTTGATAAGAATTTGGAATGGCTATTTGTAAGAGTGTAAGAGCTTTCACTTCATTCATTCTAGCCTTTCTTTCAAGTTTATTTTTTGGAGGAGTTTTGACTGGTTTTCCCTCATCATCAAGTTCTGGATCAACTACAGGAGGAAATTCAACAGTTTCCCATATGGCATAATCAATGAATTGAATATGCTGTTTAATCCTGAGTTTCCACATCTCAAACTCAGTGGGCTTGAGCATAGGCACTTTGAGTCCTTGCCCAGATCCACTGCTGCTATTCTCAAATTCCATTGCAAAAGATTAAAAATTTAAAAGAAAACTTTCGACTTTGAAAAACAAAGAACAACCTGTCTCTGATACCACTTGTCAGGATCTAAAACTAATTAACCAAGACTAACTGATTTGAATTTATCAGAGTATAAATCAATAATCTTGCTTTGAATCAAAGTTTAATTAAGAAGTTTGTGGAATAACACTTAATTATTTTAACAAAAGCTTTCAGAACCAATGGCAGATAAACACAAGAAATAATCAACACTGCTTGTATTGCTGATTTAAATGATTACAATCACCTCTAATCTGTTTGATTAGACGAAGAACGCAAACTGTTCTTAGGGTTTTACAACCTTAGAGGCTTATGAAAACTTAAACAAAAAGCAATTACAAACTTGAATATGCAGAAAACTCCCATACAATAGAAAGACCTATTCTATGTATTTATATTGCTTCTTGATTTGTTTCCTTGAAGGACTATGACTTCTCTGATAGTAGATATGCTGGAATCTTCGTGTAGATATCTTTTCCTGAAAATCAGCACTTTCTGTTTATGAAACTGTTGAGCATCTTGAATCACTTGACAGCTTGAACAGAGCAGCTCGAGTTGATTTACTCTGGCAGCTTGAACTTTTACACTGGCAGCTCGAGTTTCTTCAACTAGCAGCATGAACTTTGGATTTACATATAAACTCTACTAACAGTTTGAGAAGTCTAACTAACAGCTTGAATCTACTTAAACTATTTCCCAACATTTATGCTTTGTAGGATGTATCTGGGACTGGTTACTTGATGAAAATTGTCTTTGAAGTGATTTTTGAAAGTTGTGCTTTGTAGATACTCTTTAAAAATATGACTGTAACTTCTTCCAGGAGTCGATTTGGTTCCGGAAAAGTGTCAGAATGGGCCTTAGCCAATTTATGTAGATCTAAATTCAAGCTTCGTTTTGATATATTATGGACCCCGTAACGATGTTCTAGTCAAAAGTTATGGACTCCAGAAGTAGCCAATTTATATATCATGCTCGTCATCTTCATACTTAAGTTTAATTCTATAGGACTCTAGATGTCGTGTACTTCCAAGTCGAGTTCGAGTCAAATAGCCTCGAGTTCGCGTGCTTCAGACTCGAGTTCGAGTCAAAAGGCCTAGAGTTCGCAAGCTTCAGTCGAAAGGCCTCGACTTCGCGTGCTTCAGACACGAGTTCGAGTCAATTGAACTCGAGATGTTTTCCTTACTAGTTAATTAGACTTGAAATGAACTTTTCATTACACTCGAAATGAAGAACACCAACAGAATAAGAGTCTGAAATTGAGAATTTGGACGTTTAAACGTTATATTTAAGGAACAAAACGCATCACAATTGATTACTAATAAAAAATCGAAGCTAAAACAACTTCATGCAAACACTTTCATCAATTATTCATCAAGAACACACACAAACAACAACTTTAATATCAAAACTGCAAACCGTCAATTACTCTCTCAATATTGCGAAATAATATCTAAACATTTACGTGTAGATGCATCTATTATAGACTAACAACATATCAAAAATTCAGGTGAAACGGTTAAGTACTAATTTTTTTAAAAAATTATTAAAGTTTCGGCCCTTTTTTCGGTTAAAAAACGAGATTATAATTTCAAATTCGAATTAAGTTTAACCTAGAATGAAATAGGACATGAAATTTTTAGGATTTTCTTGTTATATCAATCCTAATACTTGGCCAAATTTTCATGATCGAATTCCACTCCCAAATAAATTCAAAAATTCAAGAACTCAAGAATGTAAAAACCGAATTCAGAAATTCAAAATGCAATAACACCTTGAATATGACGAATTGGAACTTGAAATATTTATAGAATCTTCATGATGATCATCTTCAAAAAATATCCTAAAATCAGCTCAATCCGAAATCATATGAATTTTTAAAAATTCAAGAACATCACAGCTCTAACTTTGACTTTTTCGATAGAATTTTCTTTAACTTATTCTTTACTTTTCTTAAAAGATTTCTTGATTGATTCAGCCCCTAGGCTTTGTGACCACTTCTTAGAACAAGATCTAGGTGAATTATAAACATTTGGATTTAAATATTGCTTTGAATTGAAAGCTTTTTTTTTCTATTTACACTTCGCAGTGCACACACTTGAAATGAGACTTACAAAACATTATAAGGAAAATTCCCTTAAATATTTCCTTTTATACCTAAAATCTAACTCTAGTCTAATTAAAAACACACCTTCATCACCCATAGGAGTAAATGTTAATCATAGGCTATAACTTTCTCTTGTCTCTACTATTCAGCAACCAGCCTTATTTCTAGTAACATGGCCTTCCTCATCCATTTTTTATCGTGAACACCCACTTAGTGCCAATATCGCTTTTCCTTTAGGTAGAGCCGTATAGGGACCAATTTCCATACTTTATTTCTCTCAAACTATTTGAGTTCATCTTGCATGGCAGTGATCCAATTAGCGTCTTTCAAAGTTTTATCAATCTTCTTGGGCTCCATCAGTGACACAAAAGTTGAGAACATACAAATGTTTCCAAGCATGTATGTCCTTGTTTGCATACCTTTATTGATTTCACCATTTATCAGCTCATTTGGATGACACTTGACACACTTAGGATCATGCTTCAACGAAGATTCTCCTTGACCTTGATCTCCAACATTATCATTAATAGGTCTTGTAGAACACTCTCCTTGATCACCAGACAAATTGGTATCTTGAACTTTTTCACTTCTCAATGGAGTTCACTAGTATTGAACACATCATTACAAGATTCAAGATACTCAACATTGATGGACAAATGACACGGGACACTGACTAATTAGTACAATCATTCACACAGGTTAAACAAATATAGTCATTATCATTCCCTTCTTGTGAAAAAAGTTCCATTCGGGATAAATTGGAATTTTGAGTCATGTTCATCAGCCTTAGGATGTAGAGGGTCATCAAAGTTGAATCCTCCAAAATTTAATTCTCGAGTCACCTAAAGTGAAGAAATTTCATATTATTCAAAAGTAACATTGATAGATTCATCAACTAACTTTCTCTTGAGGTAATATATCATGTATGCTTTGGAAATTGTAGAATTTCCGACAAACACACCTTCATCACCCTTAGGTTAAAAATTTGAAAGTTGATCCATTGAGTCAGTTTGAAACAATGGCATCCAATGACATGGAAAAATCTTAGGTTTGGCTTCCTCCCTTTGAGCAGCTCATGGAAAGTCTTGTTGTACTTTTACACCACTAAGGATCTGTTTTGGAATAAGCAAATAGTGTTCACAGCTTCAGCCCAAAATGATGAAGGAAGACCTGATGCACACAACATTATTCTAGCAGCTTCAATTAAAGGTCTATTCCTTATCTCAGCAACTCCATTAATTGGGGAGTCCAGACATTTGAGAAGTTTTGTGAGATTCCTCTTTCTTCGCAGAAGTCTTCAAGTGTAGTGTTTTTGAATTTAGTACTATGATCACTTCTGAATTGCTTGAATTGGGTAGAAATAAGAACTACCATCTTCTTCACAAACCCAATAATTTATCTACCAGCTTCTCCCTTGGTATTTAGGAAGAATACCCATGTGTACTTGGAGAAGTCATCAACCAGTAATAAGAGTGGTGAATTAATAGAGAAATTATGTTTAGATCTAAATGATGACTTCTTTCATTTATACTTCTCATAGGAAGTGCATATTTTATCATGAACAAAAGTCATGGAAGGCAAACCTGTGACCAACTCTTTCTTATAGAGTTTGTTGATATTCTTGAAGTTCAGGTGTGAGAGCCTTTTTTGCTTTGACCAGTTGAGGTCTGCATTTCACTTTGAGAGAAAATAGGTCTTTGTGGACTGAATAAGCAGATTTCATGTGTACAATGTATAACCATTCTTTCTTTTTGCACACAACATAACTTTGCCTTGGGAATCTAGTATGAACCTAAGGTGCTCCTCAAAGTTTACCTTGTAGCCAACATCACAATGTTAAATTTTGATAACAAGGTTATGTTTAGCCCAGACACATAGGCCACTGTTTTATAGATTGTAGGGTCATCTTTGAGAGTTCCATACCCTTTTGTGGATCCTTGGACATTATCCCCAAAAAGTGACTTTCAGGCCTTGTTCAGGCATAATGTCACTTACCAAATATTTGCAACCTGTCATGTGGCCAGAATAACCATGATCCAAATATTAAATTTGATTTGCATGCTTAATCTACATAGTGACAAGTGGAAACTTTAGTTCTTTGGAGAACCCATCATAGAGATGGGTTCACCATCCTTGTTAACTTCTGTCGATGGACCCATAGATAAATATTAGTGTCATCAATGAGGACAGATTCAATGTTGATACTTTCCTGAGTAACATTGTCATTCCTAACATTGCTTCTTTGAGCATCGTCAGGTTTTACAATATAAGTAGGCCTACTGTCCAATTTTTCAGGACTGTATTTGCCTTCAAACCACATCTTTAGCACTTTCTCTTTTTAGGATTTTTGGAAGAAGAACTTCCAGGATCTCATTCTGGATTTTCATTATTAGTCTTGTCAGGAAGAATTTAAAATTCTTGCATTGTTTGAAAAGACAAATACCTTTGTGTGAAAACTTATTCCTAAACTATTCAGTAATGATAATAAACTTTTCTTTGTTAGATATTGATCAGGTTTCATTTGAAGAGGACACACCTCCTGAATTCTCATTTTTGAAAATAACTCCTTTTCTCTTTTTGGGTGGACAAAGGTAAAAAAATAAGAGGTTTCACAACTTTCTGTCCATCCATGTTTTTAGAAAACTTATTTCCAAAGTACTAAGGTTGAATGATTCATGCACACTGTTAGTTATATATCATTTAGTTTGGGTTTCATAAAATATTTACATTAATTCAGAACCCACTTACCACTATGATTTGTAAACATATTTGAAACAAAAGCAACTTAGCCTACAACATGGGACTTAACCTTGTTAGAGGCTTGCTATCTGGTTTGGAAAACTTATTTTCAAAATATCCAGCATTAGAAGGTGGTACTGGTGTTTTGTCACTAGTTTTAGCTTCGGATAATGCTTTACCAATTGTATTTAGTAGCCTTGACACCAGGCTTAACATTATTACCACAAAACTGTTCGTGATGAAGGGGTGAGCACACAATAGTGGAGCTTAATGGGTAACACATCCTAGCATCAGGCTTCACAGCCACCTCACATGAACGGTCAATATTCTTAGGTCGACAAACCTATTTGTTGAAATCATTTTCTCATTTATATTTTGAATAATGTACTTAGAAGCTCACCAAAAGTGGAGAGATCATTTTCCATGTTGTTGATCTCAACTATTGATGTTGGTGTGTTAATGTCACCTCCAAGAATTGCTTAAAATTGAGCGGGTATTTGCTCATTAATACATTGAGTTACTCTTTTTGTAGAAAAGCACCAGGAGTCTACAATTCTTAGAAGTTTAAGATACTTTAAGTTTGATTCTCTTTTCTCGTCTAATAAAACATAGTTGAAGTGTTATACTTCATCAAGTTCAATTTTCAATTTAGGAATGTTTTCTAGTTCATTAGATTTGATTTCAAGTACATTTTTCAGTTTAGAAATTTCAAACTTTAGAGTATCCTATTTTTCAACATCGGCTTTGAGATCAACAAGCTGATAATCAAACATTTTCTCTTTTTCATCAAGACTGTAAACCTTAAAATCTTGTACATTGTACATCATCGTTGGATTCCAGTTGCTAAGAGAGCTCTGGGCCTTAACTTCTGCGAGATCCTGTTTGAACCTGCTGGATGAAAGAACTTTAACATTGGGTACAAAATAGTTGTTGTCTTCTTCATTAGATGATGATTTAGACTCTTCTTAATCATATGCTTCTTTCATTAATCCCTTCACCTTGTTGGAAGCCATAAAGTATTCTAGTTTCTACAAATTAGCCATGGCTATGAGGTACTTAATCCTATAGCCATCCTCTTTGTAAGTCTTGTGTGGTTTGGATGTGGAGGCCACAACTTTAGACACACAGTCTGCAACTATATGGCAAACTTTGCCACATTTGTAGCAATTAACTCTAGTCTTGTCAAATGCTTTCTTTTTGAAAGAACTTGACATCTATGGCAGCAACCTCTTACCAAACACCTTTTTCTTGTTGAACTTCTTGCTAAAATAGCAATCATTTGCTCATAATCAAATAGATCATGATCTTCATCCTCTTTCTCTTCCTCAAACACTACTTCCAGGTCATCATTAGCGCATGAATCAGCCTTATTGAACACATCATAGGCCTGACACATAGGCTATCTTACTTCAGCCACAAATCTCATCCCTTCTTAGTTATCACCAAGGCATTTCTCTTTTCTAGTCTTGACTGTTCATCATTAAGCATGGACCCATACACGTTTACAAGATACATGCATCTAATAGTGCTTAGTTTCTGAATATGGATGAAAACTAGTTCCATTATTCGGCGGAACATCCAAGAATTTTTCACCAAATGTGAGACTGTCATTAGTGATCCCAACAGCTTTGAGATCATTCAGAAGTGCAGTAAATATGGTGTAGCTTTCATTAAGAGTGTCCTTTGGCTTAAAAAAGAATAGATCATATTGTCTAATAGGATTGTTGATCATGTTATCCAATGTGATTGTGGGCCATCATAGATAGTACACAAAGTATCCCACATTTCGTTAACTGTCTTCAAATTCTACACTTTCTTGAACATATCATCAGGAAGAAAGATCACAAGGTCGTTCCTAGCTTTTGCATCAAGAGCAACCAGTCTCTTATCTTCTTCGGACCATTGAGTTTTTGTTTTTTCAATAGTCCTCACCTCAGGAACAACACCTTCAGTTGTAGAAGTGATAGTAGTGAAAGAGGTAGGCACAAAGAGACTTTCCATCACTATTTTTGGAAGTTGTAGATCCAGTTTCTCTAGCTAAAACATCATCATACATTTACTGCATGAAAGTTCTCTATGGTTAAACTCGGGAGGTTTGTCCATACGACCATTCTCATAGTAGGATTAGGAGGAGTTTGAAGCAGACTTGTACATGGTGGGTATTTTGAAAGGAAATTGTGAGATCTTGAGATAACGCATACTCTTAACCGCTCTGATACCAATTATAGGTCCCAAACGATTATCCATGTATCTCAAGATGAACAGTAGAGAGGGTTAAGACAGTTTAAACAAATCACACAGATGTTTCTGAATGTTTGTATATGTATGTTAACAAGTATGTTATGTTAAAAACTAGTTTGGATTATGAAATTATCCTAACGAAGATGACAGATTGAAAAACAGGTTACACTAGTCTAAGACACACACAAACTAGATATAATAAAATGACTCAGCCAGACTCACTTACTATTTACACACTCTGTATATCTTTACAAGACTTCACTGAATAGCTTTTGGAATACTAGACAGCTTAGAGGACAACTTCTGTTAGAACAACTTACACATAACTTTGTCAGCCATGTTAAAGTAAGAACATGCATGCATGGATTGACAGACTCTTTTTCCATTCAGTTACATTCTTTCTCCTTAGAAGCTTCCTTTTATATCTCACAGACAATCCTTGTGAAGCTTCTTCATTGGTTGTAGAGAAAGCGAGAATGTTTTAGAAATGGCAAACTTAGTTTTAATCAACAAGACACACCTGACAAAAGTCATTTTGTCTTTTTACAACAAAAGCTTAGTCTTTTTCTTGTTTTCTATTGTACTAGCTTTGACCCAAAGAAGCAACTCAACTTATAACTTCTAACCTTCTTATAAAGTCATTTTGTGAAAAGGTCTATGTAGGTCCCAAAAGGTTTCCCAAGTGTATAGTTCTAAGCTGTAAAGGGGGGGGGGGGGGGGGGTGAATACAACTATTTAAAAACTTTACAATCTTTTCTCAATGTTTGTGTATATTATTAACAAGTGTTAATTACAAACATGATTGAATGCGGAAAGGTTCAAGCTGAGATGACAGATACAACAGTTGTTCAGCTAATCTAAGACACACTCAGACTAGATACAATGACTACACTCACTTAGATGTATTCACTGTTTTTACAAGACTTCAGATGGACTGCTTAATCATAAACAGCTTAGACACACTCTACTGTTTTATAAGCAGACTTGCATGCATGGAATAACACACTTCAATGCACGTTCTAATTTTCACACTCTTGATATTCTCACAATCCTTAGAAGCTTCCTTCTATACTCAAAAGGGGAATCTCAGTGAAGCTTCTTCATTGGACAGATGAGATAGTGAAAAGTCTTTCCAAAAAGGCAAAACACCTTTCTGCACATTCTGATAAAGCATATTTGTCTTCACATGGCAGAATCTTTGTCTTTTCCTTTTTGTCACTGTTGTATAAGTCTTTATCCAAAAGAGGAATGTCAACTTTGCATCTTTCTTCATTTGCTAATTCCATTTTGATATAAGAAAAGGTCTGTCACCCTTTTCAGATATCCGTTTGTCTTCATGTAACAGAACAGCATGAGCAGGCTGTGCAGTTCTATTTTCCACTTTGTCTTCGACTTGTAAACTGATCTTGTAGCCATAAACAATACATGAGGACTTGGAAACATATTTCAATAAAGTGTTTAACCTGTTCACAAAGAACAGAATACTTGTAAACTGTCCAGGCTACTCAACAGAATAGAGCAGCGTAGACAGTTTATGTCCAGCCTGTTCAGCAGATAGAGCAGCTTGGACAGACTGCCTTTGTTGCAACGAATGCAACATGGTAAACAACTTTGGGCTGATATTGCAAATCACTTTTCAGGTTTCAATAAGGCATAAACAGGCCTTAATTTATACCTTCAAGTGCATCAACAGGTTTGATTAAAAATCTCCCCTCAGATGTAGAGCAGGTTTGACTGAGGCCTTTTTGTGCCTAATAATCTCCCCCTATTTGAAATAATCAGTCTGAGCTGATTTAATCAATAATCACTATGTGTTTTTACAGTACATTTGCTGAAATAAAATTACAACATCAGGGTAAAGTAAAAGATCAGTTTATATACATACTGATTTTGATTATAGAAAACAACACATGTTTTTACAAGAGTACAACTAATGTACTAGTGTATATTACAATGGATGTAAATAAGAAAAGTTACAACATATGTAACAAAGTACAATAGATGTACAAAAGAGTTCAACAACTTGGACTGTTGATGTTGGGAGCAGATAATGGCAAGCCTGTCCGACAGATGGACAACTTCCATTTTTCACCTACTCAGATTGTAGGTGGACTTCACTGCAGTGGTGGTGGTAGTCCTTCTTCAAACATCTTTTCAAGTTCATCCCTTGTTTCTTCCAGATCTTGAATTTTGCACTCTGAGAAACATAAATTTGGGATCTTGAAGTTCACCTCTTTTATAAAAGCCTCTAAGCTGGTCCAGACGACTGCTCTCCACTTGCTAGATTGCCTGAATGAAGTTGCAAGTCTGAAGGCTGCAAGCTGCCTCATATGCACCTTGTATAGATCTGATGCTCTCTGAAAGCACTTCTTCTGTGTCAGGGGATCTACAAAAAATGCCCCCAAGTCAGGTTCTTCACTTACTTTGCCTTCTTCAAACACTACACCACTGGGCAGGCTGTAGTCAACTCCTTTGATTTCAACAGCATAGTCACCTTGTTAAATCAAGCTTAGGAGTTCCTGCAGCTCAGAATCCTTTCTTGTCCTCCTGGCCTTTATCATGGGGTAAGTCACAGAGACACCCTCACTTACTTCTTTTGAGATCAGGCCAAGATCTTTCACTCTCTCCATCAGCTTCTTAACATATGCCCTGATAGTCTTAGCCGTTTCAGACTTAGACTGGCTAAGGGAAACTGCCAGCTCAACCCATTCCCTGTTCCCCATCTGTGCAACATCAGTGTAGTCATAAGTTTCAAGTTCTAGGCCTGTTACACCCATCCTGGTTATTTGCAATTTCCACTGTTTGCCTTTTCTTTATGTGGGGACAGCTTTGACAATTGCTTCCTTGGCTAGTCTTCTATCATCAACATCATGAAACTTTTTCCTTGCCAAGTTGTCAAAGTGGAACTGGGCCCTTGTAGAGGATGCTTGCTTTGGTTTGGTCACAGAGACCAGAACACCCTTTTCCTGTTCACCTTCCTTTCCAGCAGCTGATTCTCTAGCAGCTTCCAACAGTTTTCTCTGCACATCTAAAGAAGGCATTTTTGTTTTGCTTGCCTCTTTGAATGCAAGACATATGGCAGCTTTGGCAGAAGCTTCTTCTTTTCACATTATTTCCAAGGCTTTGAGCTGTTCATCTCTGAGCTCATACTATTTTTCAATTGGAACACCCATTTCTTTAGCCCTGGCTTTGTAAAATTTTAGCTCTGCTGCTTTCTGGCGGTCAGAATCAACCACTGCTTTTTCTTTTCCTTTAGCTTTTGTAGTAGTAATAGCTTCAGGAATGTCTTCCTCTTTTTCTTCTTGTTCCTCCAGAATGAGATGCCTCCTTTTGCTGCTTGGCATGTCCTCAGGAATGAATTCCTCCCCCTTAGCTGTGCAGGGTTTGGAGATTCAGCCTAAGTAGGCTGAGCAGCTTCAGGTTGATGAGAGGCGCCCTCAGTTGGAGCAGAACCTGTACCTGATGCACCTACTATTTGACCAGTAGAAGCTGATTTCTCCTTAAGAGAAAAAGTTTTCTCCCCCTTAGACTTAGTCTTAGAGGCAGACAACTTCTCCCCCTTTGAAGGAGATGGACAAGCACTTTCAACAACTGGTCTGCCTGAAGAAACAAATTCAGCAAGCTTTGCAGCAGTTTTGGCAGCAGGTTTAGGACCAACCAGGCTATGCACTAAGAAAACCAGGTTGTCCTTCACCTCTGCAAGTAGGGAAAGACAGGTTTGAATAGAAGATGATTGGGAATCAGCAAGAGAGGTCATCTTAAGAATATTTTCTCTATCAGAAGCTGTGAATAGTTGACTTTGAAGCTGTGCAAGATTCAACTCAAGAGAGTCCTGCACATCAGCAGGGTTTGCTGACACAGAATTTGAGAGAGAAACGATTAAAGTGTTGAGGCTGACCAGTGTATCAGGTTGGGTAGAACTGCATGTAGTGAGGAGAGTGGACAGCTGTTGAGATATGGCTGTCATAGAGGACACAGAGTCTTGTTGGTGGGAAAGAATTGAGGAGAGGGAAGTGAGACGTTTTGCAGCTGTGCAGTGAGTGCAAGCAGCTGTGAGGAGGTGTCTGTTTGAGGAGTGGAGGGGAAGGAATTCTTGAACACATCATAGAATCCTTTTAGCTGTTCAGACACAGAGTCTGAGATGAGAGAGGGTAGAGAAGACATTGAAGTTTCTAAAGAGCCAACTTTGTTGGTCAGCAAAGAAAGCTGATCCTTCAAAGGTAGATCTTTAAGGGATGGAGGAGTATGGGTAGACTGTTTCGATTGAGTAGATGGTGATGATGAGGAGGAGGCTGTTGTATGGGGATGTGATGGAGAAGGAGAAGGTACTTTTGAGAGAAGCTCCATAGCCTGGGCAAAATTAATGTGGCCCAGCTTGGAGGGGTCGATAGGTCCTTCAATAGTGGCTATAACTGCATCATCAGGACAGGGGGTAAACGTTGGTAGCCTTTAAATGCTGCTTGTGTTGCAGCACCCTCATTAAGGCCCGGGGTGGTTCCCTCTGCAGCACCATGGTTTAAAGGTATCTCATCATTGGGAGATGGGATGTGCATTTCAAAATCGGTAATGGTGAAACCTGCCGATGGAGTTTGCATAGAAAGAGCAGCCTCACCAAAGTGATATTCTGTTCCCTGTGGGTCATCAGCTTGGGTAGTTTGTCCTTCAGCAGCTGTTTGGTGTAGAACAACTGCATCATGAGGAACAGAAATTTGAGGATGAGCTACTGGTTGGTCTAAACCAGCAGTGTGGGCACCTCGTGCAGACTCAGGGTGTAAAGAAGTATGAAGTGGAGACTGTGTGGACTCAGTATGGAGTGGAGAGACCTCCTGTCTTTCAATATTCTCAGCCTGTTGGGAAGCTGGAATAGTTGATGTGGCTGTCTCCTTATGTACAACTATTTCCTGTTGGGAGGAACCAAAGGGTCTAGGCTGACTTGGGGTAGACACAGGTTGGAGTGAAGCAGGCACCAATTGTGCTGATCCTTCTCCCAAAATAGGAGAGGCAGCAGGGTGTGCTTCTTTTTCAACTGAACCCTGTTGAGAGGGAACAGAGGGGCTGGTTTTGGCTTTTTGGTGGATGATTTCTATTTGGCAAGGGATATTCTTAGGTATGGTCTGAGAGATGAGGTGGGGAATTGTGGAGAGGTGAGAGGTTCGGATTGGACAGGTTTGGAGACTTGGTCAGAAACAGGTGGGTTGTCTTATTACATAGTCTCAGGTGCCACAGAGGCACCAGCCACAGAGGCTTCAGGTTTAACAAATGAGCCAGGGTGAGAAGCCTGCTCCCCTCAGCCACAGAGGCGGAGGGTGCAGACTTAGACTTAGCTGTTTTGGCCATCTTCTGGACAGGCCCAGCTTCAGTCGTTTCCTGAGTCCTTTTAACAAACTTGACCCTGGATTTAGATTTTTCAGTAGGAGCAGCTTCTGGAGCCACCCTCACAACAGAGGGTCCTTCCACCAATCCTAGCAGCCTCCTCATTGGAGAAGAGAGAGGAGGCTCATTCGGAAGAACCGGAGTGTAGAAAACTTTATTTCCTATAACAGGAAAAACAGCAGTACGAAGTAAAGGCTGAGAGTTGTACAGATGCACACCACAAACATACTTGAAAATGAGCCTCAGAAATCTGGGATAATGAACAGCAGCTGGACGTGTCTCCTGCTGCACCAGATTCCTCAAATTCATGAAAATCCATCTGGCCATGTTGATTGTAGTCCCATCCACAAACTGTAGGACTATAGGAATCTCATCACGGCTTAGTTGGTCAAAGGAACCAACCTTACTGCTAAAGCACAAGACCACCGAGGAAAACAGAAAGCTGTAGGTAGGAGAAAAATCCTTCCTTAACAGCGTTGCTCCAAGCTTTGGTTTTGCTACACCACAGAAGTGCAGCAGATTCTTCATCTGTTCATCTTCGGCCTGAGGCTGATCATATATTTCAGCCACTAGGAGACGAAGAGCTTCCCTGATCAGACGAGTGTTGATCGCAATGGTCTGAGTCCCATTGAGTATGGTGCCCTTCATGACTTTGGTATCTGGTTTGTAGGAACAGGTGTACCAGGACTCATATACCATCTCCTGATACAGGACGCAAGGAGAGGCAGTCATGGCATAGTTCAACGGATGAACTTTCAGAAACTCCACCATTTCATCGTAGCCTTTCCCCACGAAGCTTTTGGGGATGGTTAGGTTTGCAAGGTATTTGCTAGGTTTTAGGGTTAGCATTGTGGTGACTGCTGGATGTTTTTGAACATTAGCACCAACAAACACTGGTAGAAAAGGGTTGTTACGGTGAGCCATTTGGGAAGTAGTGAGAGTGGTAGAAGCACAGGACACTTAGTCGAAGATTTAGGGTTCTTAGGAAGTTATGGAAGTAGTGAGGAAGACGAAGATGAAACATTAGGGGGTATTTATAGGATTTGAATGTGAGTGGGTATGAGAGAGAAACATTTGGGCGGTTGATTTGAAATGGTCGTTAATGGAAAACGGAACGGTTGTCTATGTCAGACCGTTTGTCAGACCACTTGAGCCCTTTTTATTCACTAACAAACGTAAACACACATTATCCGCAGTAATTAAGTTAAATAAAAACAAAAATTAAGCAACTTAATTGTGAAGAAAGGTAAGTAAAACTAATGATCTAAGCTGATGGTCAAACCTGTGATGAGAAGGGTCATCACAAACTGTTCACTCTTCAGGCTGTTCGTTCAACCTGTTCAGCTATGCAACAACGGGTTGTGTTCAATAGCTGATCAGGTTACAAGACAATGTCTTGTTTGACAGATTGAAAGTGTGTGCAGGGTGGAGGTTTGATCATCAGATCAGGCTTGACATATAAGCTGTTATTGTCAAACCTGTTATACCCTCAAGTTGTTCAAGTTTTGTAGAAAATGACTAAGTATAGAACATGCATAGCCTGTTCTGTCTAAGCTGTTCTGCGAAAGTTGAGCAGTGTGAGACATATAATGACTTAGAACATTTTGGACCCTTAGTCGCTTTTTTTTAACATGCCCAACTTGCTTATCAGATAATTAACTCTGTTTTCATCAAGAGGTTTGGTGAAAATGTCTGCAAGCTGTTCATCTGTAGAAATAAACCTTACCTCCACATTACCTTTCTGAATGTGATCCCTGATGAAGTGATGTCCGACCTCTATATGCTTTGTTCTGGAGTGAAACACTGGATTGTTAGAGATAGCTATGGCACTTGTATTCTCACATAGAATAGGAGTTTTCGTGTATACAAGTCCATAGTCTTCAAGCTGATGCTGCATGCACAGAATCTGCCCACAGCAACTTCCAGTAGCAATGCACTCAGCTTCAGCAGTAGAAGTAGATACTGAATTCTGCTTCTTGCTACACCAACTTATCAACTTACCACCAACGAGTTGACATCCACCTGTTGTGCTTTTCCTGTCTAGCCTGCAGCCTGCAAAATCAGAATCTGAATAACCTGTTAGTTCAAGTCTTGAGTCTTTGGGATACCAAAGACCCAAACCTGGTGTGCCTTTCAGGTATCTGAAGATTCTTTTCACAGCGGCTAAATGTGATTCTTTTGGATCAGCTTGGAATCTAGCACATAGACAAGTAGCAAACATAATATCAGGTTTACTAGCAGTTAAGTACAACAAGCTCCCAATCATGCCTCTGTAAGTTGTTACTGAAACAGCTTTGCCACTGGCATATGCATCCATTTACATTGGTTGCCATTGGCGTTTTAATAAGAGAACTTTGATCAAATTTAAACTTTTTCAATAGATCTAAAGTATACTTTCTTTGATTAATGAAAATTTCATTTGAGGTATGTTTAACCTGTAATCCCAAAAAGAAAGTAAGTTCTCCCATCATACTCATTTCATATTTTGATTTCATGAGTAATGAAAAATTCTTGCATAATTTCTCATTAGTAGAACCAAATATTATGTCATCCACGTATATTTGAACAAGCAAAATATCAGACTTCATCTTCTTTATGAACAGTGTGGTATCTACTTTACCTCTGGAATACCCATTGCTCATAAGGAAATTAGTAAGAATGTCATACCAGGCTCTAGGGGCTTGTTTTAGACCATAGAGGGCTTTGTCCAACTTATATACAAACCTGGATGATGTTCATTTTAAAAACCTGGAGGCTGCTTGACATAAACTTCCTCTTGCAGCTTTCCATTCAAAAATGCACTCTTCACATCCATTTGAAATACCTTCATGCTTTTATGAGCAGCGTAGGCTAGAAACAAACGAATTACCTCTAGCCTGGCCACAGGAGCAAATGTTTCATCGTAGTCAATGCCTTCCTCCTATCTGTACCCCTGAGCAACTAGTCTTGCCTTATTTCTAATGACATGACCTTGCTCAACCATCTTGTTCCTGTAAACCCATTTGGTGCCAATTATGGTTTTACCTTTAGGAGCAGGGACCAGCTTCCATACCTTGTTTCTCTCTAACTGATTGAGTTCCTCTTGCATGGCAGTGATCCAATTGGCATCTTTAAGTGCTTCTTCCACTTTCTTTGGCTCCGTTAAGGACACAAAGCTAGAGAACATACAAAAGTTCCCTAAGCTGTCCTATCTCATTTGTACCCCTTTGTTGATGTCACCAATTATTTGATCCAATTAGGATCATTTCTCAATGAGGATTCTCCTGAGTTGTTTGCATCTTCAACAGGTCCTGTTGAACAGCTCTCAAGATTTTCAGACACACTGATATCTTGAGCCTGTTCACTTGTTGAGCATGACTCTCCATTATTGAACATATCAGTAGAGGATCCAGGAAAATCAGCATTGATTGGTTCAGGACATGAAGTTGTAATTAAGTCAGTATACTTATTCACACAGGGTGTATCAACATAATCATCATCATGCCCATCATGATTAGCTGGTTCCACTCTGGGTGTAGTGGAAGCTTTTGAGTCCTCTTCACTGTTTGAGTGCATGAGATCATCAAACTTGAATTCTCCTGAAACTGATTCAGGAACAGCTTTGGTGGAGTTACTCCTGGACTCTTCAAAGGTGACATTGATAGATTCGTCTATCACCTTTCTCTTGTTGTTGTATACTCTGTAGGCTTTGGAGATAGCATAGTATCCAACAAACACACCTTCATCAGCTTTGGGTTAAAAGTTTTCTAGTTGGTCCCTTTGAATCAGAATGAAGCAGGGACATCCAAACACATGGAAGTAGCTAATATTTGGCCTCCTCCATTTGAGAAGCTCATAGGGAGTCTTATTGAACTTTTTAACCACTAAGGATCTGTTTTGGGTGAAGCAGGCAGTGTTAACAGCTTCAACCCAGAATGATTAGGGTTCTGTTTCTCCTTTCAGCAACTCCATTTTGTTATGGAGTTCTTACTACTGAAAAGTTCTGTGTGATCTCTCTTTCTTCACAGAATTCCTCAAGAGTACTTTTTCTGAATTCAGTACCATGATCACTTCTAAGCTGCTTCACTTGAGCAGAGTTCAGCATTTCCATCGTTTTGATAAATCCAATGATTTCTCTAGCATCCTCTCCTTTGTTCTTCAGAAAGATCACCCATGTAAACCTGGAGAACTCATCAACCATTACTAGAGTGTATCTTCTTCCTCCTAGACATGGGACACTGACTGGTCCAAACAAGTCCATGTGGATTCAGAAGAGAGGAGTATCAATAGAAAATTTATGCTTGGATTTAAATGATGATTTTCTCTGCTTTCCATTCTCACAAGCAGTGCAGAGTTTATCCTTAACAAAGGTCATAGAAGGCAAACCTGTTACTAACTCTTTCTTACAGAGTTTGTTGATATTCTTGAAGTTCAGGTGTGACAACCTTTTGTGCCATAACCAGTTCAGGTCTGCATTGGTTCTTGTGAGAAATTAGGTTTCAGTTGTGGGATCAGCAGATTTCATGTCCACGACATATACACCTTTCTTTCGTTGAGCACTCAGCACAACTTTGCCTTGGGGATCCAATATGTAACCCAGGTGCTCATCAAAGTTAACCTTGTAGCCAGCATCACACAGTTGACTTATGCTAACAAGGTTATGTTTTAGCCCAACCACATAGGCTACCTTTTTGAACACTGCAACACCAGCTTTAAGAGTTCCATATCCCTCAGTGGATCCCTGCACATTGTCACCAAAGGTGACTTTTGGCCCTTTTTCAGGCCTGAGATCACTCAGCAGGTCCTTGCAACCTGTCATGTGTCCTGAGCAGCCACTGTCCATGTACCAAACCTGGGATGGTTGTTTGTCGTGCAGAGTGTCATAGGAAAAACATTAGTCACTTTTAGGGGAACTCAACATTGTGATGAGTTCTCCTACTTCATCAACATTTGTTGATGGGCTAGTAATATCCACACTAATATTTCCTATTTGAATGGTATCAGTTTGAATACCACTCTCATTGACTAAGTCAACAGGTCTAATGTCCTCAGTTTCAGGACAGTCTTTAGCCATGTGTGTCTTTTTCCCACATTTATAGCATTTTCTCTTTTTAGCCTTTTTGGAAGAAGAGCTTTCAGAAACACATTCTGAATTATTTCTGTTGATTTTATCAGCAGGTTTAGCAAACTTATTACTATTTTTCGATGAATCAACAGCTTGAGTGGAAGGCGCAATAGCAACAAGTTCGCCTATTTCTTCTTTCCTCTTTTTGGGAGGACAGATGTAAAAAACAGGAAGCTTGATTGGTTTTTGACCTTCCACAGGTTTGGGAAACTTATTCCCAGTTTTCTCAGGCTGAGCAATGGCTTTAAATTTGCCCTTACTGAGATGTGATTGATGCTTCCTATCAACATAATTATTGTTTCTGGTTTTGAAAGACTTATTTTCAGTTATAACCAGTTTTCCACTATTATTTGAAACCAAATTTGAAACCACAACAGATTTGCTTTCAACATGAGACTTACCCTTGTTGAAAGCAAGTTGCTTACCTTTTGAAAACTTATTTTAAAAATGTTTAGCATCAAAAGGATTAACATGTCTCTTACCATCAGCTTTGGATCCAGAGCCTGTTCTGTCAATAGGTTTAGTCCACTACTGCAGCTTGAGCATGTTTACCTTTCTTTTGCTTGTGTGAATCAGCAGACCATTTAGCAGGCTGATTTGATGGAGAACACGTTCCATTATAAGCTTTTGGAGTTGTTTCACACAAGCTGTCAGTATTTTGAGGCCTGACAAACATGTTTGTTGAGACTAACTTTCCATTAACTTTCTGGATGAAAGTACTGGGAAGCTCACCAAGAGTTGATAAGTCATCTTTCAGATTATTAATCTCAACAATGGAAGCTGCTTTGTCAAGATCCCCTCCAAGATAGGCTTGGATTTGTACAGGGATCTACTGACTGATGCAATGGCTGACTTTTTGTGCTGATTGGCACCAAGAGTCAACAATCTTTTGAAGCTTTGCATGTTTTACATCTATTTCTCTCTTTTCTTCCAGTAAAATAGGGTTGATGTGTTTTAATTCATCAAGCTCAGTTTCTAACTTATGGAAACTGTCCAGTTTACTGGATCTTATTTCAAGATCAGTTTTAAGCTTAGAGATTTCAGATAGTAAAACATTATGCTTCTCAACAGCAGCTTTTAAATCAACCAGCATATATTCAAACATTTTTACTTTTTCATCAGAACTGTAAGCCATAAATTGTACCTTGTACATCATTGTAGGGTTCCAGTTCTCTAAGCTGTTGAAGGCTTCAGCTTCAGCCAAGTCCTGTTTGAAGTTGCTAGTTGATGGGACATCAGTGTTGGCCATCAGACAGTTGTTGTCTTCTTCATCTGAGGATGAATCAGACTCTTCCCAGTCACATGTTTCTACCATCAGTCCCTTTTGTTTGTTAGAAGCCACTGAGTTTTCCAACTTTTTCAGCTTAGCCATGGCCATAAGGTACTTAACCCTATAGTCGTCGTCCCTGTTATTCTTGTATGGTTTGGAAGACTGTCCAACAGCTTTTGACACACAGTCAGCAGCTATATCGCATGTTTTGCCACATTTGAAGCACTCAGCCTTAGATTTATCAAATGCCTTCTTATTGACAGCATTTGAGTTCCCCTGCAGCGTATTTCTTCCAAACCTCTTCTTGTTGAGCCTTTTGACAAGCATTGCAATCATTTGCTCATCATCATGTTTAGCAAGATCTGCACTGTCTTCCTCATCAGACATTTGTCTCTTTCATCATGAGCCTGTTGATCAGGTTGTGTGAACACATCACACACCTGCCCAACAGGTTGTCTCACGCTGGCCAATAAAAGGAAGCACCTCTCTTGGACATTTCCAAGGCATTTATCTTCTGCTGCCTTGACTGCTCATCATTTAGTAAGGATCCATATAAGTTTACAAGATCCATACATTTGATGGTACCTGAATTTCTCAAGATGGTAGAAAAATAGTTCCACTCTTCAGGCAAGATGTCCAAGAACTTGTTCACTCGAGTCAGGCTATCCTTTGTGATCCCAACAGCTTTGAGATCATTAACAAGAGCAGTAAACCTGGTGTAGGTTTCTGTGAGTGTCTCCTTTGGTTTTGCAAATAAGAGTTCATACTGTCTAACAAGATTGTTAATCCTGTTGTCCAGTGTGATTGTGGGTCCATCATAGACGGTACATAAAGTATCGCACATCTCCTTTGCAGTGTTCATCTTCTCAACCTGTTTGAACACATCATCAGGCAGAGAGATAACCATGTTATTCCTGGCTTTTGCATCTAGAGCAACCAGTCTTTTGTCTTCATCAAACCATTGAGCTTTGGCCTTCTCAAAGGTTCTGATTTCAAGGGCAGCTTCTTCAACAGCAGGAGTTATGGTAGTAACAGAGGTTGGCACATAGGGACCTTCCATTACTATCTCTAGTACTTGTACATCCAGATTCTCCAAATAGAGCATCATTCTGCACTTCCAGCAAGAGAAGTTCTGATGATTGAACTTTAGGGGTTTGGCCATTGACCCATTGTCAATGTAAGCAGAGGAATTTGCAGCACTGTTGTCCATGGGAAAGTAGGGAGAATAAGAGATCTATAGATGACACACACTCTATCTACTCTGATAACAGTTGTAGGTCCCAAAAGGTTTCCCAAGTGTATAGTTCTAAGCTGTAGAGGGGGGGTGAATACATATATTTAAAAACTTTACAATCTTTTCTCAATGTTTGTGTATATTATTAACAAGTGTTAATTACAAACAAGCTTGAATGCGGAAAGGTTCAAGCTGAGATGATAGATACAACAGTTGTTCAGCTAATCTAAGACACACTGAGACTAGATACAATGACTACACTCACTTAGATGTATTCACTGTTTTTACAATACTTCAGATGGACAGCTTAAGCATAAACAACTTAGACACACTCTACTATTTTATAAGCAGACTTGCATGCATGGAATAACACACTTCAATGCACGTTCTGATTTTCACACTCTTGATATTCTCACAATCCTTAGAAGATTCCTTTTATACTCAAAAGGAGAATCTCAGTGAAGCTTCTTCGTTGGACATATGAGATATTGGAAAGTCTTTCCAAAAAGACAAAACACCTTTCTGCAGGTTCTGATAAAGCATATTTGTCTTCACATGGCTGAATCTTTGTCTTTTCCTTTTTGTCACTGTTGTATAAGGCTTTAACCAAAAGATGAATGTCATCTTTGCATCTTTCTTCTTTTGCTAATGCCATTTTGATTTAAGAAAAGGTCTGTCACCCTTTTCAAATATCCGTTTGTCTTCATGTAACAGAACAGCGTGGGCAGGCTGTGCAGTTCTGTTTTCCACTTTGTCTTCGACTTGTAAACTGATCTTGTAGCCAAAAACAATACATGAGGACTTGGAAACATATTCCAATAAAGTGTTTAACCTGTTCACAAAGAACAGGTTCTGTTCACAAAGAACAGAACACTTGTAAACTGTACAAGCTGCTCAACAGAATAGAGCAGCGTAGACAGTTTATGTCCAGCCTGTTCAGCAGACCGAACAGCTTGGACAGACTGCCTTTGTCTCAACGAATGCAACATGGTAAACAGGTTTGGGCTGATATTGCAAATCACTTTTCAGGTTTCAATAAGGCATAAACATGCCTTAAATTATACCTTCAAGTGCATCAACAGGTTTGATTAAAATCTCCCCCGCAGATGTAGAGCAGGTTTGACTGAGGCCTTTTTGTGCCTAACAGTCTATTACCTTTTTCAAATATCTCCTTAGTCTTCATGTAACAGAACAGCCTTGGAAGAGTTGTAGCAATTCTGCTTTTCCACTTTGTTTTGAGTCTTCAGGCTAATCCCAACGTTCGAAACATTTCCCGAGGACATGGAAACACATTCCAATAACTGTTAAACATGTTCACAAGCAACAGGTTCTATTCACAAAGAACGTACCATTTAATTATGTCAAACCTATCCAACAGACATGGAAAGCTTACACATAA
The DNA here is from genome assembly GCA_020465985.1 of Centrapalus pauciflorus. Lineage (NCBI taxonomy): Eukaryota > Viridiplantae > Streptophyta > Magnoliopsida > Asterales > Asteraceae > Centrapalus > Centrapalus pauciflorus. The sequence continues at coordinate 21,238 of JAANYP010001229.1, read as the reverse complement.
ATTGTCAAACCTATTCAACTTATGATGACAGTTTTAACATACAGTCAAGTTACAACTTATGTAATAATGTAGAACAGACTTAGGCTAGTATTGCAAACCACTATAAAGGTTTGTGTAAGGCATTAAAGAGCGTAACACTCTACCCCTTAAGTGTATTAGTAAGGTTCGATAAAAAATCTCTTCTTATGATATACAACAGGTTTGATTGAGGCATTTTTGTGCGTAACATGGTAAGAGAAAGCTTAGTGAGTACAGAGATTTCATATTCAAAAAATATTTATGCAGCACAATGAGTAACACCGGCAACTAACACCATGAACCCCTTCATACATGAAGTATAGATAAACAATGAGCATACAACTCTCTCGTGTATTTTCACAGAACAAATAAATCAATTGAGGCAAAAGGTTACCATTGGGGATGTCACACTTGCTCTTCGGGACCACGGAGGGATTAGATCCAGGTTATATAGCCTCGGTAACATCAGATTATCAGGTATAGCTTGAAAGCCCATCACGTTGATGCACAAGAAAAGAACACAGGATGTGTACTAATATGTATGCAAGAAACAATGCTCATGAATTAAGTGCAAGTTAGTACAATGCCAAATGAATGTGAAACAACATGTTTCACTGAAATAACAACTAAACATAAAACAAAGGGTTAATATTAAAAAAACCCAACCAACTTTCACGGATTTATCGATTAAGTCACTGAACTTTTTTTCAATTGTTTATATCCATAAACAATTTTTGTCTTATTTAAAAGTATATAAAGTTTACCCTTAACCTACTGAGGAGGTAACATATGATGACCTGTCGATAGTATCTGATTGCTCTTGACTTGGATGGACCGGTGAAGAGCCAAGTATCATTTTTTATTGGAGCCATTCACTTGTTGCTCGCATGGTTGAAGGACACTCATCGTCTTTCATGAAGATGGACTACAATTTACTGCTCATCAAAACCATATTTCACGAAGATGGCAGAAATCATCAAAGCCCTCACATCATCTTCTGTGATCAGTTGGGTTTGGTCACACTCGTCTTATTAGGTCTTCTCTGAACGTCGATGAAACAATCATTGCTTGTCTTTCTGGTATGCTAAATTCATCCATATCTCTATTTTGGAATCAATTAGGTCAAAATGATTTGTGTATGTTTTTTTTATGAGCACATGTAATCAAATTATTTATATGAATTTGGGATTTGTGTTCAGATTTTTTACATTTGTGTTTTATTTTGTCTTCGATGGTGAACACACGCAATTGGAGTTTTAAACACACAACAGATTTATGCCATTTTTGTTCAATTTCTCAGATGATTTATGTTCGATTAAAATATACATATGAAATTAGGGATAATGAGTTTACTGTATTTGTTGAGGCCAAACTTCTGGATTGAAGTCCAACGTTGTTGTTGAACTGATGCGAACTCCAAAGACCTAGTTTCTTGTTGGTTATGATCTCTCTTTAGATTCACAAATAACATGAACAAACCATGAAGTTCTTTAAGAGTTCCATGAAGCAGAGCAACAAGCTCATTGGCGCTGCTAATGATTTTGTTATAAGAATCAAACTAACATGGTTGCTCACCAAAGTTTTGGAAAAAATGATTTTACGGCAAAAATTGGGTTTTCTGTTAAGATTATCTGTTAGTAACCAGACAAACAGATAAATATATACTTTCGAATAAAACAAAAATTGTTTAGGGATTTAAAGACTCGGAAAAAAAGTTCAATGACTTAATCGTTAAATCAACGAAAGTCGGTTGGGTTTTTCAATATTAACCGTAAACAAATATAGGCATATACATATGATTACTCATAGTAGGTGCATTAGTAAACTTTAATCTCAATATTATTTCTCCTCGGAATTTCATTCGGTTCAAAACTTTTAGTTACAATAGTTCTTTACACATCAAAGTACCCTAATGTGTGTTAGATAACATCACAGGGGACCTTTTAATCAATATATGATGCCTATATTAGTACCAACTTGAAAATATTCATTATTGGTAAAATCAAATACTCAACATCACTACCTTGGATTCCACAGACCTCTTTAATCAATATATGATACCTAAATTAGACCCAAAATTAAAACCAATAGTTCTAGTCAGACTAGTGTCGACTCTTCGAGTCATTCCACGCGACTCATCTAGTCAATATCTAAAGTATAGATCTCAAACATCCTTTGGATGTCCTGCAAAGTTTAGATTTCCACCTAGAGTTTGGGTCCTACAATGTTTAAAAATGCAAAATTTGGGTGTTACACAAGTTTGGATTTCACATTTAAGGGGCAACTCGTCAAGTCACAAAATCGACTCACCGAGTCAATCACAGATTTGCACTTTTATAACCTACGGGGTTTTCACCCAAATTTTTCCAAAACCGTTTTAATGACATGCAACTGATGAAATCGATTTGCGAACATATATTTAGTGTTTCTAAGTCATTTTCCACAACAATAACACTCATTTGGGTCCAAATTCAACCCAAAAACACATTAAACTTCAAGAACACAAACTTATATACCCTGATGATTTGAACACGAATTTCGCACATTAAACTCATGAATATGCTTCAACAACACTAGTAATATGTTTATATCCAACATGCAAGCACAAACTCTTAGTTCCAACTCTGATTGCACATATCAAGTTCGTTTAACATTAACCTTAAACTCCATAATGTTAAAATACTAAATTCATACCTCAAGAATAGCCTTGAATCTTACTATAATTTACTCCTAATTACAAATTTTTCCCGAACTTGTGATTTCCAGCAGCATATTTGAGAGTTCTCTAGAGTGAGAGTGATTAAGATGAATTCCCATATGTATTTGAGGTTGCAAAAAAAATGAGAATGAATTTTGAAATACTAATAAAAAGTCTTTTAATCCAATAGATGAAGTTTAAATCTTCATGCATTAACCACCAAAGTTACACTGCTGACCCCTTAACTTGAGTCTATCCTTAGATCAAAGTTTAAAATTTCATGCATTAACCACCAAAGTTACGAAGGAACTTCCAAATGAAACTAGATTTGGACGAAACTTTAAGAATAATTTATACAATCGTAAAAAGTTTCATTTGTACTAATAATTTCCATAACGTGTTGCTAATCATAAGCTGACCATTTCAAGAAAGGTAAGTCAACTTTTACTTTTAAATTACCAACTTCACCATATCATTAAATTCTATTATATCAAATACAACATTTGGATGATTAACCTCAATTACAAATAGTTAAAACTCTTAGATTGTTACAACATGGTCTCCTCTACGCTCATACTTCATCCTTGAAGTTATTAGGCTTTAAATAAGTTCGGATACTTAGATATCATATCACTTTAATATCCCAAGTGTGATTTAATCCTTTATGACGCATATAACATACCATCACCATCTCTATCTCTTTGTCCTTTTTTTCTTGACTTTGGAACAAAAATAACTCTGTCTCCTCCACATAACGAAGCCTTTTATCAATTTCCAGTTGAGTATGATCAACCCAGTCCTCACGATCAGTGTTAAATAACTTTCTATGATGACCTACACAAACCACCGAATCTATCCTAGACATTTCCTTAAGAAAATCCTGGTGATAAGTCTGATTTCCAACTTTCTCATAATATCCTTCAAAGTTAGGATAGTCCTCTAACTTTTGTCATCCATTTTTGGGAGATAGGTCATACTCAATGCAATTCGAGTGCCTAACCACTCATGTAGAGCATATCTAAAGTAAAAGGTGAAGTGCCTATCCCAATCTGAGATAATCAACTTAGAGATTTCATGGCAAATAATAATCTCATTCTAATAGATCTAAACCAATCTTACATTCTTAGAAATCTTGACTTTTTAAATTTTAAAAATATTCCTATTACGATCATCTACAACTGAATCTAAACATCTAACAGTTTGTCTTAATTATATTTGTTTCTTATAAATATTAGTATCCAACCAATACTAGATTCATACCATAGTAGTGACATTTTTCATTTCAATATTATTTGTAATTACTAAATACATAGCATCTAGTTGCATCTCCTTATGTCTTACTTAACATTATCAAATCCTTTTTTATTATTTACCCAACTTCTAACATTAATCCTACTATATAAACATATCTTATTACAACGTATTTCTTTTCTTCTATACTCAAATATCAACTTTTACAATACTAGTTGTCAAATCATCTTGCACAATATTCCTTATATTGTCATGTAGTCTTAATGCATATTCAAAAGATCTTGAACTATTATAATCTAATTGAGTTGATCCTTATTTGCACTTAATAGCATACCTCATACAAAGTCTAAGTCATTCAAGCTAGTTCACCTTTTAATGCAAGTAATATTTTGTTATAACCCCTTAACATCTCCAACATATCCAATTCATAACCGTACTAAAGTATATATTGAATTGTCCAAGGTATTGTAGTCCTCATTACCATTTCTAATTTAGATTGAATATACAAATATTTTCATATTGATACACATTTCCATAAGCATCTTAATAGATAGCTAAATTGAAACAAATCCTTTCTCAGAACTGACCTTAACATGTTCCTTACGACAATTCTATCCTTCAAAGCACAAGTTCAAATATATTATCATTTAAATCAAATCAAAAGATATTGTTAGCACTTACACTCAGCTATTATGATATTCGAACCGCCGAATCGGAAAATATTGGGTGCTATCATATAGCTTTGTATCGGCTGAGTTTACGAGTTGGAGATAAGCGGACTCGAACCGCTGACATCCGCTGCAGGGTAAACCACCGCCTCTCAGGTCCCCCGACTGATTCTACCATAGCGGCCAACGATGGACAATAACTCTCCCCCCCCCCCCACCCCCCGAACACAGCATATAACTTTCATCGTACTGTGCTCTCCAAAGAGCAACTCTTCTCAAAATCTCACTCAAAAGGTGCTGAGTTAGAATCCCATTCTAATACTAACTAAGGATTCTTGTGGTTCCGGAGGATCCAGCTACAGGAGAACCAGGAACGGAGAGCTTTCACCCCTTTTCCGCCGACTCTTTGGCCTTAAGAACGCTGGTTTTAAGAATGAGTGATTGCCATTCCCCAAAACTCTCTTATTAACTATTCCATTAAGGCATGCTCAGTTATTCCTAATCATTACACAAAATAGCGCACTACTTCTATGTCATTATCATCACAATAGTAAACGCATATGTTAAAAATTAATTCTTGAATTTGTTGCTTACTCATACATTCTAAGCATAGTATTCCACATGTGATATGGTTTCGAGAACTTTTACCAAAGTAGCTAGTGTAGTAAATTCCTTCGCAAACAACTTTTTTATGACTTTTCAACTCTGTTCCATGGCTAACAATACATAATCATATTTGTTTCAGGGATTCCTCCTCTTGCCAGCTCAAGGTTTTATCTATTTCCTTGCTTATATATCCCCACCCATTGCCTTTGAACTTTCTTGATCAATTTGATCCAGCCCTTATATCATGTCAATAGCAAATTTGAAAGTACTTCATTACTATTCATCAATATTCTAGTCAGGTTCTAATGGTAATACATTTAGATGCTAAATTTTCACAAGTAGCATTATTTGAGACAAACTTATACTCGTAACTAATATCATTATGTTTCTTATTTCATGAATTTTAATGCTTTAGTCAAACCTCAAGTTCATTTGATTCATTCGTTACTAATCAACATATCTTGATACACTAAGGATACCAAGCATCTTTCAGATGCATATTTTTTAATATAGACACATAAATTAAGTCTCGATCATCCTTATTGTTTGTCTCTATACGTGATCCATATTGACATGTAAACATTTCAGACAAAATTCTCTTTTGAGCTCATCCAAATCAATATCCATGTCATAACTAATATTGATCATAGGAATTCTCGTTAATCATTTCACATAACTTATGAAACTCAACCACAACTGTAAGAAGAAATAACTTGGGACGCAGTGGTAATAAATATCACTGTCAGTCAAATCTGGTGTTATACATTTTCTACATCAAGCTCATCATCATCCAAACCCTTGTCCACATTAGGCATGTTCTTACATTATATAACAGTTAACTAATATGCGTGAATGAAAGAACATGAAGTAACGACATTGTCAATAACTATAGGATCGTCATAAGATGCAATAAAACAGTCTGATCTTTGTTGTATATAGTTGCTGCCTAACTATTCCTAACATCATGCTTCTATTCTCCTTGGTCATTCAAATTAGGTATTCCATTGAAACATACATCCTTATAATCATAGTATATCATCCAGGATCAATGCACAAACCCATAATAGCATTATCATTATTGATCTAAGCACTTCTCGAGTGGTAATTACATCAGCACTAAAGCATAAAGTATTAAAAGACTATAAAGGTAAAGCTATTTATTACAACATAAAAAATAAATTCCAAACCCAAGTCTACATAAACACCATAGTTACTAAGGCTATAGTAAACTTCAAGTTGTGAAGATGTGGGTGCCTAAGAAGAACGCCCGACTATGATTTATTCCTTTGCCTAATATCAACAGTAATCATTGCTCTTAGTGATTTAACAGATTACGTTCGACAGTATGTCATGAAAACGAAATATATATGTGAGAAATGTTTGCTCCTTCGTGCGGAGGGCACGGATAACAAGTAAAGATCATGCTGGGAAGCATGGATACCAACGCGTTCATCGTTCTCGGAAGCACGACCTACATCTCAATGGTTGTTTATATGTCGATCAGGGATGTACAACCTCACTAGAATGAGTGTATGGGATGATCAATCCCTGACACTAACCTGCTGTCAACCTTAGCCTAGGTCATACCGGATTATGAGTCTATCATCATGCCAAAGCATGTTACAAGAGTGCATCAGTAACAATAAATTATATTGTAAGGTCCACCCTCTACAGATCTATCAAGGCGTGATAACGTTAAACGAGTGCGGAATACTCGTTTAACGTTGACGGATCGATTACATGGGAACATGGAGCCTAACATGATGCTAGTCGAACAAGTATCGACCCCACACGATGTATTTCTCTGTAAGAATGCTATGTAACTCTCTAAATTTGTCGTTTATTTCTCTCTACGAACTTTGAACGTTATTTTCCAAGTGTTTGCTCTCAAATTCATTTTGAATTTCTAAGCCATGAACTCTTTCCAATTTCACAAGGATATGGTCATGATGTAACCCTCAAGTTCGTGCATGGCCCAAGCCCACGAACTTATAGGATCAAGCCCATGCAGAGAAGTTCGTATGAAGTTATCAGGGCTAAGTTCGTACGAATTCATCAGGGCTAAGTTCGTATGAACTTATCAACCATAAGTTCGTGCGAACTTATTCGTCATAAGATCGTCCCTAACTAACTTATCCTGATAATTCATACCTCATGAACTTATCCTCATAAGTTCACCCCTCATAAACTTATCATGCAATCATGAACTTATCAAGCCATTGCATTAACAAGACCCTATCTTTTGCAATATACTATTAATAACAAAACAAGACTGTTGTCGTCACACCGGGTGTACCAACAGACTCCTCCTTGATGATAACTTGTAGTTGTTATTCATTAATCGCAATAGACTATTAATAATAAAACTAGACTACTGTCTTCACAATGGGTGTACCAACAGACTCCCCCTTGATGATAGCTTCTAGTTGTTATTCACTGATCTTCAATTCTAGGTCTGTTCAGATTGCTTCATGTATATAGACCGTGTTTAGCGCAAACTCTAACCATTCTCTGGTGTTTTCTGCCTTCAGATCTCCAACCTTCATGATAGAAAATCGGCTGCTCGTGAAGCTTTTGCAGAATACCTCGAGAAAGGTTCACAAGATGCAAAGGGACATAAACCTTTAGACTACCCTTCTGATATTCATCCTCCATTATAGCTTCAGTTGTTTCATCGTCAACAAACCATAACTACGTATTTCTCAAAACATCATGTGCCTTTGTTTTCAGTCAAACCATTTTCAAGCATTTAACTGGTTTATAAACCATTTTAGTCCATAGCCTACCAGTCAGAGGATCTATTCTAGTTTCGTCCACTGCTATTCTACTAACTCTTGGATAAATCTTTTCTAACCTTCCAGATCGACCCTCTCTTCTGATAATATTTTCAAACACTTTAGCATAAGGGTCATCTCCTACGATGATAAGGTCCCGTAAGGTCTTCACTCTACGGATCTATCTCGAAGCGACACCGTCCAACGAGTGTGGAATCCTCGTTAGCGGCTTGATGGTAAGATCACACTCACGGAAATACAGAGACTACCATGGTGTTAGACGCACGACTACGAACGCCCCTACACGGTGATTCTCTCCGAATCAACTCTCTGGAAACCTGCAAGTTCGAGATCGCCCTTTTTCTTAATCGCTCTATAATTCTGCAAAAGTCTTCTTCACCCGGATGGTCTTTTTCCTCTCAAGTTCGACAGAACCTCGGAGCCATCAAATATACCTAATTTCACAATGAAAAGTTCAATATATAGATGACATGTTCGAGAAGACGCTCCTCTCGAACTTGTCTTCGAACTTGTTCCGTTGAACCTGTATTTGAACTTGCCTTCGAACTTGTTCCTTTGAACTTGTCTTTGAACTTGTTCCTTTGAACTTATTCTAGAACTTGTCTTTGAACTTATTCTAGAACTTGTCTTTGAACTTATTGTAGAACTTATTCTAGAACTTGTTATGATGCTAGAACTTACCATGCAAATGTAAATATCATACACAATAATGATATCAATAACAAAACTAGATTGTTGTCGTCACTCGGATGTACCAACAGACTCCCCTTTGACGATAGGTTCTAGCTGTTGTTCATTGATCGTAATAGACTATCAGATTCAGAGACTATGAATATCGAAACTAGACAGCTATTGTCACATCGGGTGTATCAACAGACTCCCCTTTGACGATAGCTTCTAGTATATATTCATTGATCTATGAATACCGAGATCAGCTTTTCTTCTTTGTTATCCATGACTGCCTCTTCAGATTTGCTGTCCTCACCGGTTTGTAGACTAACTTAGTCCATTTCCTACCTGTCAGAGGATATATTCTTATTTGAACCATAGCTCTTCTACCAACTCTTAGATTAACTTCTCAAATCTTCCAGAACGACCCTCCCTTCTGATAGTTTTTGCAAACTCCTCAGCATAAGAATCGTCTTCCTAGATTTAATAGGTCCTTCCAAGCTAAATCAATCACTTCACACTTCAGAATCTGATTCATCATTTAGTGCAGATTTCAGCATCTCTAGATCTATCATATTCTGATCTTTATTCATACCACCTTCATCGAGTGACTTCCAATCAGGTATATCTTTAGGAATAAACGCTCAATCCTCAAGATCCTCCTGTTCTAAGTCATCTTCGAAGACGAACCTCATTTCATCTTCTTCTAACTCTGACAATGCTCCGATCAGACCTTATCTTCAGTTACTTTAGTCGTATCTGAATCCTTGTCTTTTCCCTTGTCAGCGGCTATGAATACCAACTCCCCCTGAGGATCAGCAAGCTGAGCAAATCGTTGTCTTGAAAGATCTGCCAGTTCACTATTCAGGCCATTTTCTTTGACTTGTCTACAATTTCTCCCCCTGAGATGGACGATCTTTCAACAACTCCTCCAGTATAGCCTCCAGATTTACAATCAGCTGCTGCTGATCAATCTCTGTCTGATCCAACTGGGTATTAAGATGCTGAAGATCACGAATCGCCTTGTCAGTTGAAGAATCTGTAATCTGTAAAATCTCCAATTTTAACACTGTATAGACTTAATCAACACATGAAACAAGTCATAATATGGTAGTAGGACATTAAAAACCATTATTCAATGATAAAAATGCAATGAAACTCTCCTTACTTACATTCTTTGATGGTTTAGAACGTAAACCAAACACTAGAATTAAGTTCGAGAGAAACAGTCGTTATCTTCGTTAAACAGTCACAACATCGTAAGTTTTGAAAAACTTTGAACAATTTTCAACTTTTTCAACTTATCATAAGTATTGAAAAACTTTGAACAATTTTCAACCTTTTCAACTTATCATGGAACCCTTCACTTTTAGCAACTGATTATCATGCAAATTTTGTTTTTCCAACTAGAATGCATCCTAGTACCTTTGACCTTTATCCTACTAAAAATAAAATTTAAAAAATAAAATAAAATAAGATAAAATAAAATAAAATTAGAATTAAATTTAAACTGAAGTTATTCTAAACTACTTTTGAAAATTTACAACCTATACTAACAGAATATTTTTGTGAGAAAGTCAAAGAAAAATTCAATCAGATAGCAGTGTCAATACGCACTTTCAGTATTACACTTTCACACTTAGGAATTTTTGATTCCTTTAATTGTTTGTCGTGATATACATTACAAGTCGATTGTTGGTATTAATTTCCCTTTAAACATGTTACACTTTTGAATATCTCTTGGCCTTTTTATTTATCAAGAAACTAGCTTACGTGTCCCATACGTAGACATACTTCTATGATCAAGGCATACACACAATGATTATAACTTTTCGGTATTGCAAATTTTCTTTAAAAGGCAAACGTCGGACACGGTTCTATATTTACATACAACAGAGTGTCTTAGTTTGTCTTAATGTTTATTTAAAGATAGCAAGACAGCGGTGACAAGTCTGTAATGACGTACAACAAAGCGACTTATCTTGCTAACTCGAGTCAAACCAGAGGTAACAGATCTGTACTTACGTACAACAAAGTCACTTGTTTTGACTCTCTCCTTACTATCATGATTTGTCTTTTCTTTTCTTTTCTTTAAGATGTATCTGATGTGGCTATACATTCCCCAGAAAAATTGCATACCTCATTTAGAATCATTGTCTGTATGTCTCTAACATAAAAATTAAGACCATTTGGTCATACATCTAAGTTAGTTGCACACATGACCTTTTCTTGAATATTTTATTAGCTTTTGAGATTCCCTTTGTGTATTATGCCTACAAATACATCAAGCAAGAATTTGTATATCACTTAGAGTTTAAGGTGCATTATGTGTGAAGGCTTAACACTTAGGGATTGTATAGACTGTGCTAATTTTCGTCACATTGAACCTATGTCTCTAAGACTTAACTCTAATTTTTTAATATTCTCTTTTTTTGAACTTTTTATGGTTTTCTCTCTTGTTACTTTTGTTTTTCATTTTTTAGATAAGCTAATAACCTAACCTACTAAGTTACTATAATAGGAAATAAATTCTACTTAACCACTAACTTACTATAAAAAGAAAGAAAATATACTAAGGTCAAGTTACTCTGGATTACGCATACAATTTAGTTGAACTAACAACTTAAAGCGTGACTTAGCAAATGCTTTAGTGAAAAGATTCGCATAGTTGTTATTACCAACATTGTTATTTCAATTACCTCACTTTACCCTTTTCCTGTAAGACTTCTCCACTTGGTCTAACGACCCAATCAACATTCCTGCTGTTTCGTCCTTTGTACCCCTGTCCTGTGTCGAGAGCAACCACTATCCATAAACCATTGGTTATTAGGACCTGTAGTTAACTCCTGCAGACTAAACAAGAAAAGTTAGTTATCACGGGGAACCCAAGCCATGACTGACTTGGTAATACCATCCGCATACACAAACTTGAACTCTTTCAAATACCCATCTCTCCTTTCAGGTGACTTGGGTTTTTGATTGAGAACCTGTTGTGGAGTTGAGTGATTAGCATCCATTCTCAACCTTTGGGTTAGTCTTTGCGGTGCAGCCCTTAAATAATTTCTGTTATAGTACATCACAGTTTGATAGTTCTGGGCTCTACCTGGTGTCTTATGTCTATTAGGAGAGTTATACCTAACTAGAGTGTGACTCCTCTTAGGTGAATTATTCCTAATGACGGATTGGGGGCCAGACATTGATTGACTAGGGTATCTATTTGATGAATTATTCCTAAGTCCGTCATTTTGTCTGAGAGACACCGGTGATTGTCGACTACCTAGACGTGACATCACAATTGAGTTCTTCTCAGAAATTTTAGAACGACTCCAGCTCGTACCACTAGGCATTGTTTTTAAGGTTTGCTGCTCTTGTTTCCCTATGTTTAGTGATGACTCTGACTTTTTGTAGGGACAACCTGAAGCAACATGTCCTTTCTCATGACACTTAAAGCAAGACATCTTGTCAATAGATTTCTTATAAGCACTCTTTGACCTAGGTGTCTTATTAATGCCCTGATTGTTCGTATCAACAGCTTGGTTTTACTCCCCTTTGTTATTTTTACTTACAGTCTTTTCTTATTCTAGTTTTGGCTTACAACTAGACTGAACAACCTGTACCATTTGTCCAACCTAAGGAGTAGTTGAAGATACTTTAAAAGACTCAGTTACCTTGACTACCTCTGATTTAACCATATAATTGGTCTCATCCTAAGGAGTAGGTACGTGGTTGCTATTTGCCTCAGCAACCATTTCCCTAGAATCAGCTAATTCCATATCTCTTACAGAGACCTCTTTGGTCAGTGACTCTACATGCTCATAAATTAGAGAGACCTCTTTGGTCATTCCTGACACTTTGTTCAATTAATTTGTCATTCAGAACTATTAAATCTTGAGCATCATTTCTCAGTTTGGCCTGAAGATCTTCCTTAATGTCTAATAAATTAGCATTATCTGATTTTAAGGATTGAATTTGAGCAGTCATAGATGAATGTGTTTCTAGCACTAAATTCAATTTATCATTCAAAGTAGTACATAAAGCGCATAAATCATGAAAAGTAGAAAAGTTAAGAGTTACCTTCTTCCGACTAGATTCGATGTTGGCCATCTGAGCTGCAAACTCCAAAGTAGTCAGCTCCTCAGTAATTTCCAGCACCAAAGGATCTGAGTCAGACTGTTGCGTATCCTCTTTCTTTTCCTCTTCTGCTCCCATGTCCGTTTCTGTCACTTCGGCCATGAAAGCCCTAGTATGAGACTCTGGATGTGTACTCCAATCATATGTGCCATCTAACTGTTTGTTAGACCCCACATTAGTAAGTAACCAGCCACTGAACCCTGATTCCCTGTTCTCTGATTCCCTGAACTGGCTAAATATTGACGTCCCGAGTTCTGATGATTATCCATTTTAGGTCTTTGACACTCTCTCGCAAAGTGTCCCAACCTCTGACAGTTATAGCACCTAACTTTTGACTTATCGAATCCTACTTTATTCACACTTAGATTTCATCCCGTTCTTTTCATGAACCTCTTCAATCTCTGTGTGACCATAGCCAATTGCCATTGTAGATCCATTTGCTCCAAATCATCAGGATCCACCTGATCATAATCTTCTTCCCATAGAGCTGGATCAAATACTTTCCCATGAATACACTTCCCGTAAGCTGCTACAAGCGATGCTAGAAGCTTCAGTTGCTCCTCTGCAGTTTTAGCACTCATTGGAGTTTTTGTGTATCCCTGAGACGATGATCCTGAAGTAGATGCCTGTGGCTGATCATCCGTATTTGAAAAACCCAGAAAGGCCCTATCATAAGATTCTTCTGCTTCTCTTGATATGCCTTCTTGTTCTCCAGAATAAAATGTTGTGGATGTTTGTAGTTCACTCGCGACTGAAGGTTTGGACTTCCCAAAATACATGTCCGGATCTTGTACTTGGTCATATTCTCGTTCCTTCTTCAGTAACTGAAAGTTATAAGCCCTCAGCGTTCCTATGACTCCTTCTAGAGTTAGAGTCTCAAATTTCTTTTCATCATGCTTTATCCGCGCTACATACATCTCCCATTTGGCTGGTAAAGCATCTAGAATTTTTTCAATCTTCTTCGACTCACGAAACTCAACATCGTGGTTGTCTAACTCAGTCAACAAATGATAGAACCTAGTAATGGTCTCATCCAGCTTTTCGTTTTTCAAAGCCTTGAAAATAGCAAACTGCTGCTTGACCATTTCCATTCTACCTTTTATAACCCTCGGAATACCTTCACACCTTTTCTCCAAAGCATCCAACAACTCCTTTGCTGTTCGTTGATTGCGAAATGTGAGCAAGATTTCCTGAGGTAAAGCCATTCTAATGATCGAGAAGGCTCGGTTCTCAGCCTCATATAACTTCTTATCATCATCCTTCATCATTTGATATGACAAGACTCGTTGACGACCTTCAACCTCTGTTGTAGGTGGAACGTATCCCTCGTCGATACATATCTACATTCTCATATCATTGAATCTCGCGAATTCGGCGAACCTATCCTTCCACCAATAGTAATCCTCCAATTTCATCAACTTAGGTGGAGAATTTGCCTTGCTGACCTCATGGTCCATCTCAATAAACCTCCGTAAACTTGTCATTGTTTCAAAAATTTTGAATTTAAAACTTAATTAATTTAATATAAAATTAATTTAAATTAACTCTTTCGAACCTGAGTAAGTTCGAATTTAATTAATTTTAAATTTGTTTGGAGTTAAATTCGAAATTAAGTTTGAACTTCAACTAAAATCGAAATAAGGACAAATTCGAAATCCTTGGTAAAGTCGAATCTATAAATTCGAATATATGTAGATTCGAAAATAGGCAAGTCGAATCACTCAAACTCGAATCAAACCCCAAAAAACTTCGAAAGGAGCGTATTTTTGTGACAAACTCGAAATTTGAGTAAACCCTAATACCCCCTTGATGTTCGAGTGCTGCAAGTTCGAAAAACGGCTAAAAGTTCAAACTTTTCAACTTTTCAGATTAAACCAAAGTTTTTAGGATTAAAAACTCTGATTTTGATCAAAAAGGATGAACTTTTCTGAGCTTTTTCTCGATATCTTACTTGATAAACTCGAAATATATCCAATAACGTGATTTTTCCCATCCAAAACGTCAAGAAACCACAGATGTTGTTTATGAACACGAAGAACTGTAGGTCCCGAAAGGTTCCCAAAGTATATAGTAATAAACTGTAGAGGGGGGGTGAATACAGTATTTAAAAACTACACACTCTTTTTCTCAATGTTTGTATGTATTATCAACAAATGTTAATTACAAACAAGCTTGACTGCGGAATTGTTCAAGCTGAGATGACAGAATACAACAGTATGGTTTCTAGTCTAAGACACACTCAAACTAGATTACAATGAACACACTCACTAAGATGCACTCACTGTATTTTACAAGACTTTAAGGAACAGCTTTGGTAAACAGCTTAGACACACAGAAGCTTGTTTACAGAAGATTTGCATGCATGAATATCACACTTGCACGTTCACTCTTGGTTTAAGCACTTAGCTTTCTTCACATTCTTTCTGACCTTAGAAGCTTCCTTTTATACTCACTTAGAGGATCTAAGAGAAACATCTTCATTGGGCAGAATGAAAAAGGAGAAGTCTTGTTTGAAAAGACAATATAACTTTTCTGCACTTTTCTGAAAAGCAGACTTGCCTTCTCTTGTGCAGAACTTTTGTCTTTTTACTTTCTACTGTTGCATTGCCTTTAACCATTTTAGGAATGTCAACTTTGCGTCTTTCTTCCTTGTAAAGGCCTATTTTGATATAAGAAAAAGGTCTGTCACCCTTTTTCAAATATCCGTTTGTCTTCATGTAA
The DNA here is from genome assembly GCA_020465985.1 of Centrapalus pauciflorus. Taxonomy (NCBI): domain Eukaryota; kingdom Viridiplantae; phylum Streptophyta; class Magnoliopsida; order Asterales; family Asteraceae; genus Centrapalus; species Centrapalus pauciflorus. The sequence goes on along the minus strand of JAANYP010001229.1, from coordinate 5,681 downwards.
CAGAACAGCTTGGGCAGGCTGAGCGGTTCTGCTTTCCACTTTGTCTTCAACTGTGTAAACTGATCTGGTAGTTAAAAACAATACATGATGACTTGGAAACAAATTCCATAAAGTGTTTAGCCTGTTCACAAAGAACAGGTTCTGTTCACAAAGAACAGAACACTTTAAAAATGCCCAAGCTGCTCAACAGTGTAGAGCAGCGTAGACAGTTTATGTCCAGCCTGATCAGCAGACTGATCAGCTTGGACAAACTGTCTTGGTTGCAACACATGCAACGTATAGAACAGCTTTAGACTGATATTGCAAATCATTTTCAGGTTTCAATAAGGCATATAACAGGCCTTAAATTCAACCTTCAAATGTATCAACAGGTTTGATTATAAAATCTCCCCCTCAGATGTAGAGCAGGTTTGACTGAGGCCTTTTTGTGCCTAACAATCTCCCCCTATTTGCAATAACCAGTCCAAGCTGGTTTTGTCAAAAATCACTATATATTTTTACAGTACATTTGCTGAAATAAAATTACAACATTACAGTAAAGTAAAAGATCAGTTTATATATACACTGATTCTTGACTATACTTGAACAACATATGTTCTTACAAAAGTACAACTAATGTGCTAATGTATTTTACAACTAATGTAAAAAATAAAAAATTACAACTAATGTAATTGTGTACAACTAATGTACAGGATTTGGACTGTTTGAGACGGGAGCAGATAATGGCAAGCCTGTCCAACTGATGGACAGCTTCCATTCTTCACCTACCCAGATGGCAGGTGGACTTCATTCGACAGGGGGTGGCATTCCTTCTTTGAATCTTTTTAAAAGTTCTTCCCTTGTTTCTTCATGTTCTTCAAGTTCAGCTGTAAGAAACATAAAGTTAGAACTTTGGAGCTCACCTCTGTCATAAAATCCTTTCAGCTCTTCCCAGACAGCTGCTCTCCATTGGCTGGACTGACTGAAGGAGGTGGCAATTCTGAAGGCTGCAAGCTGCTTAAGACCAACTTTGTGTAGGTCAGAAGCTCTTTGAAAACATTTCTTCTGAGATAAGGGATCCACAAAAAATGCCCCTAACTCAGGCTCTTCAATCACTTTGCCATCTTCAAATTCAACTCCTTCAGGCAGGCTGTGGTCAACTCCTTTAATTTCCACAGCATAATCTCCTTGTTCAATCATCATAAGGAGTTCTTCCAGCTCTGAATCTCTCTTTTTCCTTCTGGCCTTGATTTTAGGGGATGTCACAGAGACACCCTCTTTGACTTCTTTAGGGATCAGGCCCAACTCACTCACTCTCTCCATCAGCTTCTTTATGTATGCCCTGATAGTCTTAGCCGTTTCTGACTTAGACTGGCTCAGGGCAACTGCCAGTTCCACCCATTCCCTGTAACCCATTTGAGCCACATCAGCGTGATCATATGATTCCAATTCAGGGCCTGTTGCACCCATCCTTGTGATCTGAAGTTTCCACTGAGCGCCTTTTCTTGATATGGGAACAGCTTTGACAATTCCTTCCTTGGCCAGCCTTCTAGTAGCAACATCATGAAATTTCTTTTTGGCCAAGTTGTCAAAATGGAATTTGGCTCTGGCAGAAGGTACTGTTGATTTGGTCACTGAGACCTGAGTACCTTTTTCCACTTCCTTCCCTTTTTCTCCTGCTGATTGCTTGGCAGCTTCCATTATTTTCTTTTGCACCTTCCAAGGTAGACATTTTTATTTTCTTTGCTTCTTGGAGGGCAAGAGACTTAGCAGCTTTGGCAGATTGTTCTTCTTTTCTTAACTCTTCCAGAGCCTTAAGTTGTTCTTCCCTAAACTCAAAGTATTTGTGCATAGGGAGGCCCATCTCTTTGGCTCTGGCTTTGTGAAACTGAGTTTCTGCCTGTTTCTGCTCAATAGGATCCACCGCTGCCTTTTCTTTTCCTTTAGCTGCTGCTTTAGGGACAGCAGCTTCAGGAATACTTTCTTCTTCTTCTTCTTCTTCTTTTTCCTCTGAAAGAATAAGGTGCCTCCTTTTGCTGCTAGGCCTGTCCTCAGGAATGACTTCCTCCCCCTTAGACTGAGCAGGGTTTGGAGAGCCAGCCTGAGTAGGCATAGCAGCTTGGGAAGCACCTTCAGCTGCACCTGTTTCTGCTGGTTGATCAGTTTGGGTTGCAGACACTGGTATCTCCTTAGGAGAAGGAATCTTCTCCCCCTTAGACTTAGTCTTCGAGGCAGATGATTTCTCCCCCTTTGAAGGAGATGATGCAGCGACTTCAACCCCTGGTCTGCCTGAAGACACAAAGTCAGCAGGCTTGCCAGCAGGTTTGGGAGGTTTAGGACCAACAAGGCTGTTCACTAAGTAAGCCAAGTTGTCCTTCACCTCACCAAGCTGGGAAAGACAGTTTTGAAGAGAAGAAGAATGGGAATCAGCAAAAGTGGTCAGCTTAACAATGTTGTCTCTATCAGAAGCTGTGAACAACAAACTTTGGAGCTGTGCAAGATGAAGTTCAAGAGAATCTTGCACATCAGCAAGGTTTGATGACACAGAATTTGATAGAGAACCTATAAGAGTGTTCAGGCTGGCCAATGTGGAAGGAATGGTAGTATTACAGGAAGTGAGGAGAGAGGACAGCTGTTGAGAAATAGCTGTCATAGAGGACACAGAGTCCTGTTGTGAGGAGAGGATAGAGGAAAGAGAGTTGGATACAGTTTGTAGCTGTGCAGTGAGTGCAAGCAGCTGTGGAGAGTGGTCAGCTTGTGGAGTAACTGGGAAGGATTCTTTAAACGTATCAAAGAATCCTTTGAGCTGCTCAGACACAGAGTCTGAGATTATGGATGGTAGGGAGTGCATGGTATGTTCCAAAGAACCAACTTTGTTGGTCAGCAATGAAAGCTGATCCTTCAAATGCAGGTCTTTGGGAGATGGTGGTGTATGGGTGGACTGTTTGGAGTGAGTAGATGGAGAAGATGATGATGAGGCTGGTGTTTGAGGATGAGAGGGAGAAGGAAGAGAAGCTTTGGACAATAGTTCCATAGCCTGGGCAAAAGTAAGGTGGCCCAGGTTAGAGGGATCAAGGGGTCCTTCAGCAGCGGGTGTAGCTGCATCATTAGGAGAAGGAGATGATGTTTGGGGCCTCTCAGATGCTGCTTGTGTTGCAGCACCCTCATGAAGACCAGTGGTGGTTCCCTCTGCAGTGCCTTGGTCTAAAGGCACCTCATCATTGGGAGATGGAATATGCATTTCAACATCAGCAGAGGTGAAACCTGCTGATGGAATTTGCATTGAGGGAGCAGCCTCACCAGAGAGATGGTATGATCCCTGAGGTTCATCAGCTTGTGTTGTTGGTCCCTCAGCAGCTGTTTGGTGTTGAACAGCTGAATCATGGGGAACAGAAGTTTGAGGCTGAGCTGCTGATTGGTCTATATCAGCAGCGTGGGCACCTCGTGCAGACTCAGGGTGTAAGGATATATGAGTGGGGGACAGTGTGGACTCAGTGTGGAGTAGAGAGGGCTCCTGTCTTTCAATATCCTCAGCCTGTTGGGAGGCTGGGATAGTTGATGTGGGTATCTCCATTTGTACAACTGGTTCCTGTTGGGAGGAACCAGAGGGTCTAGGCTGACTCAAGGGTGACTCAGGCTGGAGTGAAGCAGGCTCCAAATGAGCTGAACCTTCTCCCAAAATAGGAGAGGCAGCTTGGGTTGCTTCTTTTACAACTGAACCCTTTTGAGAGGGAACAGAGGAGACTGGTTTCTGGGCTAGTTTCTTTTTGGCTACGGATTTTCTTTGATAACGAATGGATGAAGTGGGTGATTGTGGAGATGAGAGGGGATCTGTTTGGACTGGATGGGAGACTGGGTCAGGAACAGTGGGGCTGGACTGTTCCATAGTCTCTTGTGCCACAGAGGCACCAGCCACAAAGGCTTCAGGCTCAACAAATGAGCCAGGGTGAGGAATCTGCTCTTCCTCAGCCACAGAGGCTAAGGGAGCAGACTCAGCTTGAGCTGTTTTGGCCTTCTTTTTAGCAGGCCCAGCTTCAGCTGCCAAGGTCCTTTTTACCAACTTAGACCTGGCTTTGGATTTTCCACCGGGAGCAGCAGTGACTGGATCCACCCTCACAGCAGAGGGTCCTTCCACTAAACCCAACAGCCTCCTCATTGGTGTTGAGAGAGGAGGCTCATTTTCCAGTACAGGAGTATGAAACACCCTATTCCCTATCACAGGGAATGCAGCAGTTTTAAGTAGGGGTTGAGAGTGATATAGATGCTCACCACAGACATGGCAGAAGGTGAGACTCAGGAACCTGGGATATCTGACAGCTGCTGGTCTTGTCTCTTGTTGTACCAGGTTTCTCATGTTCAAGAAGATCCATTTGGCCATGTCAAGTGTAGTCCCATCCACCAGCTGAAGGACTATCGGCACTTCATCTCTACTAAGTTGGTCAAAGGAACCAACCTTGCTGCTGAATGACATTGCCACAGAGGCAAATAGGAAATTATATGTAGGTGATAACTCCTTCCTGTACAGAGTAGCTCCAACCTTGGGTTCTACCACACCACAGAAGCGTAGCAGATTGCCCATTTGCTCATTTTCAGGCTGAGGGAGATCATAGGTCTCAGCCACTGGAAGATGAAGAACTTCCCTCAAAAGATCGACTGTAATCTCAATGGTTTGAGTCCCATTGAGAATAGTACCTCTGATAACCTTAGTGTTTGGATTGTAAGAGCAGGTGTACCAGAACTCGTATACCATCTCCTGGTACAGGACACCAGGAGATGCAGTCAGGGCATAGTTCAATGGATGAACTTGCAGAAATTCCACCATTTGATCGTAACCCTTCCCCACATAGTTTTTGGGGATTGTGAGGTTTGCTATGTAGTTGGTGGGTTTCAGGGTCAGCATCGTGGTGACAGAAGGATGTTTAACAAAATCCTCAACAACGAAAACTGGCAGAAAGGGATTGGGTCTGTGAGCCATTTGAGAAATTTGAAGGTTTGAGGAAGCAAAAGACACTTAGTCGATTTTAGGGTTCTTGAGAATTTCTGGGAATGATGAGGAAGACGAAGATGAAACAGTATGGTGGTATTTATAGGATTTTGAATGGTCGTGTGTATGAGAGAGAAAAGATTTGGGCGGTTTGATTTGAAATGTTTGTTAATGGAAAACGGAACGGTTGTCCATGTCAGAAACATTGTCAGACCACTTGACCTTTTTGATCACTAACACACGTAACATACATTATCCGCAGTAATTAAGTTAAATAAAACATAATTTAAGAAACTTAATTATGAAGAAAGGTAATTAAACTGTTGGTCTACGCTGATGGTCAAACCTGTGTTGATCAGGGTCAACAAGGTTCTCAGTCTTCAAGCTGTTCTTCCTTCAAACTGTTCCTTCAGCCTGCTCTCCTTTGTGAGAACAGGTTGAGTTCAATAGATGAACAGGTTACAGTGTGAAGAAGTGAACAGGTTGAAGACTGAACCATCAGAGCAGGCTGGACGAATAAACAGGTTAAACTGTTTTTGTTCAGCCTGTTGTATGCTCAAGCTGTTCAAGTTTTTTCAGACAAATGACTAAGTACAGAACATGTATAACCTGTTCTGTCTAAGCTGTTCAGAAAAACTTGAGCAGTGTGAAACATACAAATTATTAGACCTTTGAGAGACACTTAGTCACTCTTGTTTAACATGCCCAGCTTGCTGAC